>DWAO01001796.1:0-17707 GCA_018230605.1 Heliconius congener
TTCTTTATTATTTAAATTCGTTAGAAAACAATGTGAATAAATAATGTAGTAATTCGTACAGTATTTGGTCAAGTTCTTTCTCTTGTCTTTTCGTCCAAATTCAAGACATTGTATATTGAGCGGTGGAACTTAACGCCGAACTGGCAACCATCGCGTTAACTATAAGATCAGTAGATATGTATTAACTCTCATAGTAGTAAAATATAACTAAAAAAAAAAAATCAGTTTCAATACACATACATTTTTCTTAAAATTTTATTATAATATATACATTTTTTATATTATTTCTTACGTCGCGTCGCGGCAATACGAACAGCCGTCTTACATTGAATATGATTGACACTGTATCTAACGGCGCTACAGTCACGAATCGGTTAGTTCGAGTTCCTTTGTTGAATGATGGCGAGGGGACCCTGGCAGTTTGATGTTTTCTAATAAAAATGCCAATCTTGTTAGAATATGTGTATATATGTTATTGACACGCTATATCCCGCATACAGCAGACAGACTAGTCGTCGCCCGCAACTTTATCTGCGTGGAATTTAAAATGTAAAAAGAGAATGTGTCGTTTCGTGGAAAATTTGTGGCATCCTCCCTCAGTCTCCTCTTAAACTCCCTTAAATCCTCCAATTAAATTTTGAGATGAAACTTACATATCTAATTTTAAGTTTCTGCTATAATGTTTCGAGTACAAATAGTTTTATAATTACACACACAGCAAAAAATCAAATAGATACATACATATGTAGAGAGTTCTGTAAATTTTTGAGGCGTTGCGTGCTGAATAGTAGAACTTAACGCTTCACCCGGGTACCACCCGAGCGGAGAAATAAAAAAATATAAAATAATAATTCATTACCCCAACTCATTTGGGATCGAACCCACAACCGTCGCGTTTACTAATCACACGCTTGTACCACTGCGCCACAACGACCTCAAACAGACACACGTATATAGAAACAAAAGAAATCTACAACTAGTTAACTCAAAATTAAAACAAAAACCCAGGCCCAGGCCCATGTTTATCAACAATCAATGCGTTAGCCATTCTCGCGGTACCGCGGTGATTACGCTCGATCGTATTTAAACAATATTTAAATGGGCGCTCATTTAGATTGTATATCTCTTCGCACGCATTGTCTAGCCGGCCGGTACTGTTAGGTCGCAGATTCGAATCTCGGCTGAGCTACTCAATGTTACGCCCCGCTTGCTGTATGTCAAAATGTTATCTAGTGTTTATCTTGTGGGTTTCGTTGTTGTGGATATAGAATTTAGCTTCTTTTTTTTTAGTTTAGGCTTATGGTTTTTTTTAATATGAATCTTTTTTAATTTCTCGCTGTATCTCGCATATCACAGGATAGATAGAGTTAAATACCATTGGCACACTCCGTTCTCCGCTTCTCAAATTATTTCGACGTATAAAGCAAGAAAAAGAAAACTCGAAGCCGCGACCATCGCATCCGCAACCTCAGTGCGCTCTCAGCCGTCAATCCTATAATACATTCCTAATTAAAAAATAAACAGCCGCCATTGATAAAGCCAGGTAATAATCAGCCATTTAAATTCACATACAAATAATAATATTCACGTTACCAATAGACCAGGGGACGGACGGGAAAAGCAAAATTTGGCTTGCAGTTGTAACAGTCAAAGGTCCCGCCTCGCCGATACTACCGCTATAGATTTCTAAAACTTCGTCCTACAGCCTGATACGGGCAAAGAATATTCTGTAAATATAATAGATGTGATATATTATGGTTTGTTTGTTGCAATAATTCGGTTTTTTTTAAACAAATTTATTTATATGTAGTATAGGAATTAGATAAATAAAAACAATGTTTCATTAGATACAATCTTAGTTTGTAAATAGTTATTATATAAATTTAATTAATTAATTTTTTTTGTATTACGTCATTGTTGAAACGAATGAGTGATATCATATTTTTTGTATATAGCAGCTACACGCTGCATACAGAACTTTGTGTAATTATTTCGTTCTCTAATTTCCTAGTTACTATTTTATTTTAGTTTCAATGAAATCCATAAGGTATATTAATATTAAATCTTGACATAAAAAAAGGGAGAAGAAAAATAATACAGTAAATAGAAAAGGACAAAAAACATGTCTGGCGCATCGTAGCTAGCAAAGTATTTTTTTAACAATAATTATGAATAATTTACTCTTGCAAAACATTAATTACTATCAGCTACCGCTCAGAGACAAGTCAAATTAGGCATGAACATAAGCTCGCTATCGCTTAAGCGGAGCAGGTGCGAGATTCGTTCCTCCTAACTCAATATTAGCTTGTTAATGCACCGCTATACTCGTACGCTTTGATTTTATATGTATTTTAGAACTTTGCAGTTCATTTTGATAGGTTATATGAGAGAAAGTTATTGGGGAATTGAGGTAAAATTTGTGTTCTGTGTTGTTTTCATGTAGAGGACGTTTTGTAAGGTAGATAATTTTTTGTACATTTTTAAGAGTTTAGGGATTTGATTTGGATTGAATTCTTATTTAAAATGACTAAAAATTATTCCAAAAGTTATTTTGGAATAATTTTGCAGAGTACTTATGAGTTTGTTCTTCACTATTAACCATGAATTGCTTACATTTAATGACTGTCTAATAGTCAGAACGGAGTGTCTTAACACTTTGTCCCTTCTGCCTACCACAGTTAAGTTAGAGAACCAACACTACTTAAGCATATCAAATATTCCCTTTAAACAATATAAGAAATATAATTTACTAAAATACAAATATCTACATTTATATATTTTGAAATACCGCCCCACATTAAAATCCAAAGATCAACTCAGAGCATCAAAATTATCCAAAAACACACGAAAATTGACGTAGAGCCCGAATCGGATTATCGTATCTCATATACGGAGCTATAAAAGACGAAAATACCAGTTCTTACCCCTTTGAAGGGGGCGGGGGTTGAGGGAGGCTGATGGCACCCCGGATTCATTAGTAAATTATAAAGTACATGAAAATTCAAAGTTAGGTAAAATTCGATATCTAATAATGATTAGCAGTTACCTGTCTATCGGCTGTGGAGTTACAAAGCTACTTCGTCAATTTCTGTTTGAGTTTGAAGCTTCTTCAGCCAATTCAATTATTTAGTTTTGGGGCCGATGTTGCAATTGTGTGGGCACTTTTAGGGTTTTATTTGTTTGACAAATTCATGCTTCGAGAGGTTTTGTCGGGACGTTATCAATGGCAGTCGTTTTGGGATGTTTCTGTTTAATTGCTATATTTTGTTTAGAATAGTAGCTTCTTGTATAGGTATATTATTTAAACGTAATTTTACCTTAGAAACCTTCTGTAGATGCGATTGTTGGAGGTTCGATTATATTTGAACTATTTTCCTTTTTGAGGTAGTAGAATCTTAACACTCATTTAGTGTCATGAATGATTGATAATGATGATGATGATGTTGTTATGATTATTATTACTTGTGAAACATGTGAGAACTGCCCCTATATTCAAGGGCAGGAGAGCCAAGTTAGTTGACTACGTTGCTTTTGCTGAAACTTTATTTCATAGGGACTTTTAGATATTTTCTTTAAAATTAATACATTTATGTATATTTTTTTCACATTATGGGGCCTACGAAGATAATACATATCTAACTATATACATACATAATAAAATATATTTATTTTCTTACTTAAGAATTGTACCCACAACCACTCCCCTTCCAACTGAACCACAAGAACACAAATTAAAAATCCACTTCGGCAAATAAATTGAAAAAATAAACTAATCAAATTACGAACAATTTGTACGATATTAAATAAGAAAAAAAGGAAAAGATTAAAAAAAAAGCAATGTTTATCTATTTCCCTCCACTCGATACACACTCAAGGTGGGAGCTCTTAATCTCTCAATGTCAGTTTTAATTTGCCGCCGGCTTCGAGTTACCTTCCAAGTTTTATTTTTGAATGTTGTTGTTGTATTGGACGTGAAAGAAACGCGTTTCGACAGCCTTCCCAAATATTAATCTACTGACGAAATGTTATCGACGTGCGTTGGGCGTCGAAATATTGGTTATTTAGTTTTTTTACCCTCCATTTATAAAAAATATATTTGGGAACCTGTAATATGTGACTTTGAACGTACACTCTCAGCAAGATAGCCATATCGTTAAGACACTTTGGTCCCCACTCTCCGCTTAACCTTCAAGATAAATTCGCTTCGTTTATGGGTAAACCTTTAATATAAAAGTATTTGGATGTTAAATTTAAACATAATCTCATAAGAATACACTCAATCCTTTGTGGTGGCCATAATAAGGAATTGATTGGTACAAAGGACGGGACAAGGGACGCGGACAGACAAACAGCTATAAGTAAATAACTTGAAAAATGGTCTCCCTCTGATAAAATAGACATGACAGGACATTTCTTTTAGCTTTACGCATATAAAAGTAAAAAAACCGTGTTAAGATACTCCGTTCAGCACTTTCCATCTAATTTGATGATTAAGTGTTATGTGGCGGAACCCAACACCGCTAGTATCTCACAGTACTTAATAAGTATTAATTAAATTCACACAAATTCAAAGAACAATAATTGATCACTTATCTATCTGCCTGTAATTATAAAAAACAAGAATAATAATTAATAAAATAACGATAAAAATTTTATAATAACACAATGTTAATTCTAGTTTAGACTAAAAAAACACAAAATTGCGTCTATGAAAAACTAATTTAATATTTCATAAATTACATATAAAAAACAAAATTAATTTTTGTCCGTCTATTCTATATCTTCAATACATTGTTCTGTGATCAGTAGACCAAAACAGTATCCCGTAAGCCTTAAACGATTTTGGCTAATACTTTAACAAAAATGCGCACAGACAGTCTTTATATTATATCTTATATTATTATTTTGGTATGTAATGTGTTTTTGTGTATTATTGATACTTTTTCGGTATAGCTGTACATTTTATCCAGCATATAGCAGAATAGGTAAAGGAAACTTAGTGTGAAGACACTCCATTCTTCACTTACTGCCTGAATTCGAGACATTACATTGAATTGCGTACCGCTGATTTGTCTTACCAGTAGGGTGAAACAAAACAATTCATTCCCCTGAATCAGAATCGAGCTCTCAACCATCGAACTCACTTCCATCTATCCATCCACCAATCTATCCATGAACGTAAACCACAACGTCCTAACATTTATCGCAAAGAAACGTTGAATTAATTAAGGCTGTATTGACAACCACCCCGCCCAAGGAGGACCCAGGCAGCCCTTATCATATTTATTTTATTTCAATGCCGTTCCCGTACAAATTTAATCCTTTTCCATTAATTAGTGACCGCTCCCCGTGTAATGCTCCCTTGCTGTAATTTTTCTTAGGCAGGGTTAGGATGAGTGGCATTTTTGGGTATATGATGTACCTATATGGGTACATTTTAGTATGTTTACATGTCATGTCATTGGGATCGAAAGGGTTGTTGGGGTGGTTTTGATAGATTAATCATTTGGATGTTCTTAAAATATCTTTCTTTTTGTTTTAGTTGTGATGGTTAAAGATGTGAGGGAACGTTCTGTAGATATCAAATTGTTAATAATTTCAAGAAGCTCTACTTATTTTTGTAGTAAAGTGACTTTATGATTTTATCAATGTTTCTCTTCTATTCGTCTTAACCCAAGTCCGATCACCTAACCTGGGTAGGTACTTATGACGACCTACATGAACGCAGTCACAGGCATAAACTACTATAGATATAACGCAAAACTTATAAACTAAAAGGTTGCTGTACACTGGATAGCTTCACAATTTTTACGTAGCACCGACAACATTATGTTAATTAATAGTACAGAAATCACGAGTTGGTTTCCATACATACATCATACAAATCTACATACATACATACTCATAACTGTAGCCTTTGCTAATGTTGAAAATGTAATCTAAAATCGTATAACCGAAAATAAAAATTAGCTCTAATTAAGAACGATGCGGCATGCCCAATTTATACGCAATGATAGCGACGTAGCCGTGGATTTCAAAATATTATATATCCGGTACTAAATCTTAATAAACATATTATTGTTTTTATATTTTAAATGTAAACACCCTTGTGGTTTAAGTATAATAAGGTAACGGCTTCGATTTCTCATCTAATATGAGTAACTTAAAATATTATTCATACATACTTGGCATTCGTATCGTAGGAAAATTTTCTGGCTAATAACGTGATAGCTGTAGGATCGATTGCTGCTCAAGAAAATGTGGGATACAGCGTGAAACTGAAAAAAAGTACTTTAACCACTGCAACAAACGCAAATTAATAGTAGCACATTGAAAACAGTAAATAAGTTAATAGACGAATTTCATTGAATCAAGTATGTACCGTTATTGTAGCCACATCCCGTGAGACTAGTTGCTCAAACCGAACAAGCGATGGTACAGAAAGATAAACTTCTTTGTTAAATTCGTATGAACGAATCGTTGATTTAATTACTACTTATAAACCACTTGATTCCAAATTTTGAATGGCTAATGACCATAACTTTGAATTAAACACAAAATATTTTCTTTTTATTTCGAATTAGAGATCCGAAATGAATGGATACGGTTTGAACGGTTAATTTTAGTGAGAACAATGGTTAAGTGAGTAGTTTAACTGTTTGGTCAGAGTACATGCGGTTATTGGTTACTTTGTTATTAGTTTTAGGATTATTTACGAAATATTTCACACCGTGGTTTTTATAAAAATATTGATATTTTAACGTGGCATGTTTTGAATTTGCGTTCTTTAAATGCATGTCGCTTTTTTATTACAACAATGTCGTATTTGAACTTTCTGAAATATTTAATATTTTAATTTTTTTCACTCTCTCTCACTCGTCGGGAAGGGACTTAATAAGAACAGAGTGCCTTAACACTAGCTCTCCAGGTGCCTCTGCCTACCCTGCTATATGAAGCTAAAAAATATATATAACGCTTAAAAACATAAAATATTCTACTTTGTTTTAATTCATTCACACACTACAGTAGAATCAGAACCACACTGAGTCAATGTAAACACTTAATACGAAATCCATCTAGAACTAGCACCGTGGAATTGTGTCAATATTGTAACAGCAACTAAACCTATGCTTCATCACATTATCAAATATGTGTTTAATTTGTTATGTTAATTTCAAATATTATTTTCATTTTCCCTTTTTAAGAAGAAGTGTGGCGTTGAGTTACGCCACTCAATACGTAATGTTTCAAACTAAGTTTAAGTAGGTTATCTGTGCCTATCTTACTATCCGGAAAAAAATGTGAAGCAGAAAAAAATAAACATACTTTTTTTCATCGTTCTATTGTAACTGCGCTCCTGACATAGACACAAAGATAACTTATTGTTAAATCACCAACAATCATGTTTTAGGTGGAAACACTCATTACAAAAAAAAAAATATTGCACCGAGTAATAATCGATTCCACAACCACTGCGTTCTATTTGAGATCTACCATAACAACTGAACTATAATGGTCTAAAATAAAAATAAGCTTTTCTAAATAAAATTAAACTTTTCCTTTTTATAAAAGCTCACTGGTGCCTTCAGAGCTTAGGACGTCTCCGATCAATTCTCCAATTTACAAACAGCAACGTAAACAATGGGTCTCGCGAAGTTTGATTTATTCCTTAATTTAATAAATAGAGGTCCGATTGATGAATGCTGATGAAAGGACAGAAATTAATACGGACACCGTGGGATTGGCAGTTGTATTGTTCCAAGCACCGGGTATTGTCTGACGGTAATCGGGTTCGATTTGCTTATATTGGAATCAACGTGCGTCTTTGTGTTTTGTATAACACTATTATTTGTAGAAGTAAATAAAAGAAACAGGTTCACGACTTTTCCCGTGAGGTTGGGTAGTCATATATAATGAGGAGGTAAGGCACTCTGCTCTACACTTTCCGTCGATCTTTCAAAACATTGCATTTTGAGTGACGGGGTTTAAATCCGCGCTTATTACAAATATATATAAAAAAACGACTTGACTGAAAAACAATGTGAACCAGTTGTTCTTCAGATTACTACGTTCAACGAAACAAACTACAGATTTTTAATACTAATATAGATAACGGCAACCCCAATTCGCTAAGCAATAAAAAATATCTCAAATATTCCAGTTTCATATCAAGGCACGACCATTGTTTCCTCAAAACTAAAATAAATCAATGTCTAATTACCTTGCCCATACTTTACTTTCGTCATTGTGATTTTTTCTCACATTAAACTATTTGGGCGTTGTCGCCTCATTATTATAAAGAATTTCCTCTAATAGCTGAAGTTTCGGTTATTTATAATAGTCTAAAATTATTATTATTGTATCTCGTGTGTTGCCGTTCACACAATTAAATTTCTGTATCACGACTTATTTATAATTGTTGGTAGGTTGGTAAACATTCATGATTTTTTAATGAATTACCGCAATGATTGCATCGCTTTCAAATTTTCTAAGAGTAACTTTCTAGTTGTAAACATAAGATTATTCGGTCGAAAAATTCAAAATGGATTCGTATAATTAGATTAGAACGTGCGCATTAATAGTCTTTGTTTCTTTCACTTATTATTAAATATTCTAAACTGTGGCTACATGTCAAGGTAGTTTTTTATTTTTATTTTATTTAATACTACCACAGTTGTGATACGCCTGGTTGAACACAATGTAAAATCACATTTTAGTCTATGAAAAATGTATACTAATACTAATCTGATTAAACAAATTAGGATCTATAATCTCCCCATCAATTTTGTCTCTCAAATGATCGAAGATTTTTAAATAACTTTATATAACATATGATCGTCATTCAGTACATTGAAATCTCTGTAATTTTGACGACATCGCTAATACTGGATATCTCGTCCTGTATTGGATCATCGTTTCCATCCCACTTATCACAGACTCGTAGGCAGGCTAAAGCATTGTCGCTTACGTAATTTTGATTCGCTCAAGCAATTGAGCGTGATTGATCACTCCTGTCGTTATTGTCTGAATCATGGTATCTTGTACTAAATGTATCTCAAATGCTTGGTCACCGCCGTAACTATGTCTATTAATAGCAATTGGACCGAAATGTCTTGTGCTCATCTTTTTATCATTTCGATATCGATTGATCTTTTTTATATTTTTTGGGCTTCCCGCTTTTTTTCATATTTATTACAGTAAACAAAGGAAACCTAGTGATAAAACTATCTGTTACTTATTATCCTCCCAATTCTCTCGAGGCGTTCAATGGCAGAACTCAACACCACGCATATTCTCGTATACGCTAATAACATTAGTTCAAACTCCAATTGTCATCTATGTAAGTACATCTTATCCTTTTATCATCAGATTGGTCAAGAAATATCTTGTAAAATTAAAACCACAGACTAATGATAGAAGTCAATGCTCCTTTATAACAATGTTAAGAGTAATCAAACAAATGAACTGAGCGAGAAGGCGCTAGTTATCAAGATCCTCGCTGCCATTAATCCAGCAATCTTTGATTTCATCGCACGTGAAATGTGCGTGTACGCAATGTCTATAAAGCTTCGTGTATATTTCATTTTTTTGCCACAATTATTTTTAAATTAGCATTTATTATACGTTATAGTAGAACGAAGAAAGATCTAGTCTATTTAGTCTTCTTTTGGTCTTCTTGATCAGAAGTATCAAATCTGGTCGACATATTGTCTTAAGCCTGCTACTATGTTTATATTTATGAATTGTTTTAATAATATTAAATATTTATTTGGAACAAAAACTAAAAATATATTTGGACTAGTTTTAATGAATATTACAGTATTTTTTAAGATATTTCATAATTAATACAAAATATAAAATCTCTAGTGTACCGTTTGCTTAACAACGATGTTATCAGCCCACGTCAAGCGTACACGCGTGCATTTCAGATACTTTTCCCCATTCATTTTAATTACTGAAATCTGTTCAAACTCTGATCAAGTTTCACTCGTTTTATTGCTCTATTTTAGAACTATAGCTTAATTGGAACTTTTTAATCAATTATATCTCTCTACATTTGTTATATAGTAAATGTATGACAGAAACAGAAAGATATTGTTAAATATATTTTTCAAATAACAAAACTAATTGAACATAAAATGGCATTTTGTGTAAAATTTAAGATTAAAGTGAATTCGTATTTGTGGTCAGTTTAAAAAGAGCGAGGGGTTGAGTATTGTCACCCAATATTCAATGTAAGTCTTTGTTAAGGAAGACGAATGCTATTAACTAATTAAGCACACCAAGAATAAAAAGCCTTTGTTATGTACAAACATACATATTGTAAAGCTATGTAAATACTTGTGGGTGGAAATGCTATGAAATAATTGTGGGCGTATAGAGCTTAGCATATTAAACCAATTCACCCATGCAAGGTGATAAACAAAAACAATAACTATAATGCAGTTTCAACAATCAACAAAACCGAAACGTGAATAAAAACGATTTTTGTGCCGGCCAATAATCAGCATACATCCGTTCTGATGAGATCCAGAGATTACCGAACAGTGAATGGTACAGGATGTGGCACAAAGGACTCTACGTCACCGGTCACAAGAACAAATAGGCTATGGGAACTGATTAATAATTAGATTAAACACGTGGATATGCGAATCGATGTTTCTATTGCATTTAATTGCTCAATTAAATACAAACCTTATGCTAAACTTATAACGTTCAAAATACATCGCAAACAATCCACCGTAGCGTGAAACCTCCACACGCTGTAGTTATAATTAAAAGTGACTTGTATTAAATTATATTTTCATAGAATAGTTGTGTAAAGGAAAATTTGTTTTATAAACAATGATTCAACGTGTAAAGTTGTATTAGAATTTTTAGTCTGATGTTAAAGCAAGTTTTGTTATGTATGCAATTTGGTTCTTGCACATAACTAATAATGAATTCTCTTTGTTTCAGCGAGCTACCCTGGCGGAGAAGGAGGTAACGACGCTGAAGGAACAGCTAGCTACCACCAGCCCGACGCCCCTCCAAGCCACAGTACCCCCAAAAACAAATGGCTCTCACATAGAACCAACACGAGACCAAGCCACAGAAACTAGAATACCAGATTTTAGTCCAAATATAAAAGAAGAAAAAAGACAGTCTCCAGATATTGATGAGGATTTAGAACAAAAGATAGAGATGGCAGCGACGGCGAGGAGTAATAGCAACTCCTCGAGGAGCAGCCCTGTGGTGAATCCCAACACAAGCCTGGAAAATGAACTTGCTGCCAAAGAAAAAGAGGTCAGTTTTATAAATATATATATTAAAATTACATTTATTATATTGAAAATTTCTTAGGAGACAAAACTAAATCCTTAACCCTTCCAACATTGCCCGTATATATTCCTTACAAAGTGGTCACTAAAATGAAATATAATCAAAATTGATATATCATTACATCCCGTATGAAAAGGATGAGCTATATCTATGAGGTCAGCAGTTAAACGGGTAGAAAATTACTGTAAATGCAATAGCCTTGCGCCTGCGCAACGTATCGAATGTAACGTACGATCAATAAATCAATTACATGTGCGGGGGCATTCGTTGAATTGGATTTGACAAGCTTGTTCTAGAGATGGTGGTTTATCGATAAATGATAGATATTTTTTTTAAGAATAAAATTTATAAGTAAGTAAATAGTAAACACTAAAAAATAAAATCTTTTGTTTTGATTAAATCGGGAAGTTTTACCAAAACTAAATTATGATGGTATAAAAAGTTGATAATTATATATAATGTATTTTTTCTACAGATTTTGAAAAATCTACTTATCTCTTAGGGAGAGAAATTGCAGGAAAAAAATAGATTTTCATATCAATCATTAGCTCGATACACAATCAGCAACAGCACTAGCGTTACAGGATACGTTCAATGGAATGATTGATCGGCACCGAACGGTAATCCTTGCACTAAATAAATATTATTGTTTGTACCCACAACCGCGGAGTGGGCCAATTAATACTATTTGCTTAACCGATTTTGAAGAAACTCTTTATTCATCTGTAATACAGATAAATTAAAAACCACAATTCAAGTCTATTTTGAATTATGAGTTCGATTCCTGCATCAAGGAATGAAAATTGAAAAGGAAATTGGTGAACAGATTGTCTTAACACTTGATTTCCTTTGCATTGCATGAAGCTATAAAAATATATATTTTTGCATATTTGGAAAAATTTACAGCTATTGAAGTTTCAAGATATTATAATTTTAATTTATATATTATCGCAGAGTTGACTGTATATTTTATATAACAAGAAAGAATATTCAATATTTATATAGAAAAATATTAATAATATAGTAATAATACTATTGATAACATGAAAAATTTATAGATTAATTAACCAAAAAGAAATTTAGGTTGA
Source organism: Heliconius congener (assembly GCA_018230605.1). Classification (NCBI taxonomy): domain Eukaryota; kingdom Metazoa; phylum Arthropoda; class Insecta; order Lepidoptera; family Nymphalidae; genus Heliconius; species Heliconius congener. The sequence continues at coordinate 12,411 of DWAO01001796.1, forward strand.
GGCACCATAATATCTAGGTAATTTCCGCCTAATTTCCGGAAATAGCGTATTGAGTGACAAAACTCAACGCCGCACCTTGGCTACAACCGAGAATTTAAAAAATAATGAAAATAAAAACATTTCTTCAAGTAAATATGAACCCACAATCATCTAGTTTACAGTCACAGATCCACTGCGCCACAGCGGCCTGCAAGAGACAAGTGTCGTAAAATTTACCAATACTGGCATAATCAATCAATATTAGTGTAAGCGAATGATGCAGCATTAAAATCGATTTAGCCATTTATTTACCGGACACAAAACGCCTACAGGATCCGTTCACTCAAATTTGACTTATTGTTAAATGGGTTAACAGATTATTGAGGTTATAATATATGAGTAGCTTCACGATATATCCCACAACTAGCAGGATATGAAGAGGGAACCTGGGAACCTAATGTTAAGACACTCCGTCTTCATTCAGATACTTCCACTACCACTTTCCGCCGAATTCTTTAGACATTGCGATTGCGATTTGCTTCATTACTAGAGCGAAGGAATTGAAAATATTAAATACTTCATATCCTCGAGCGGGAATCAAACACACAACCTGCCGCGTTTATAGTCGCATACTTATGCCCCTGCGCCAAGACTCCTCTCTAATTTAGAAATAGTTTTATTGACTAATTCCTGAAATTAGAGTAAAGACTATGAATTTTTTATAATTTCAGCATGTAATTTTTCTATTAAAACTAAATATACTCGTATATACATATAGGTATATAGAATGAATAGTAAATAAAAATATTTTACAAAATCTCTGTTCAAAGCTCACTCGGCCGCCATATAACCAAGCATATAAAGAATCCCGTTTTAACATTTATGAATTATCTTCAATTACCGACCAGTGTTCTGCCCAACTAGAACATGTTAAAAGGAGTGAAAAATAGTCAAAAAATGCATCCATTCATGCCAAAGAACTGGATGCAACTGAATTCTTCTATTCACGTGCCGTCATTAATGCATTGAATCGCCAAAATCTGCGTTATAGTGAATTGGAGGCTTTATTTCTCTCAATAGACTATTTTTTTAAACGTGATGTGAAAGGATCCACGAAATCAGTTTAGGTTTTAATGTAAGCGGGAAATTCTTTAGCTTTAATTCCGTATATTGAAAATGGTATAGAGTTATTTTGAGTTTAAAGGAAATGCATATGCCATATATATGGATGTAGGCAGGTATTCCCTGTTTTATTCTGTTTGTAGGTGATGAGATTTCAGTTTTCAAGTACATTTTCTTTTACCTTATTTATCTAACGGCGTTAAGTCCCGTCACTCAACACTCAGTGTCTTCAAATTTGGCTTAATAGAGTGTTTTGACACTGGATCCTCTCTACCCTGCCATAGAGAAAAAATCAAGGAGCATTTTTTAATACAACTTATACTTTCTTAAGCATTCCTGTTTATGTTTCCATTCTGTTTTAATCAAAGAATCGAGATGAGTTTGGTCGAACTCTATCGGAGTGACAAACTTTTTGCTCAAAGAATTTTTTCCGAGTCAATTTTAAAATTAAGTTCGCAGAAGGGTTGAAATGTTATTTCTTTTTGATGACAGCCGATAAACGATTCAGTTCTGGAATAACTTTTTTGATTATGGTTTCACTGAATTGGTTTTGATTGGCCCACAATTTTCATTTAACTTTTTCTGGCTTAGGAAAAAATACTTGAGGAAAAAATACTTGAAATATGATTTTTTTTAGACTTAGAGGTATAAGCAAGTATGGACATTACTTTGTGTATAAACGTTAATAGAAATTACAAAATAGTCATATGATCAAAAACAGTTTCATTGCAACACGGCACAGCAGCACAGGGTGGACTGTAAGCGTCATGGTTATGGGCTCGATCGGTTCACCGATCTCGAAGAAATTAATTATTTTGATTCCTAGCTTTTCTAAGAAGACGAAGCACGGCGTTGACTTCAGTTTTTGAATGTCTCGAAAATGGCGTGAGAAACGGAGCCTAGGTTTGCTCGGCCGAATCTGCTATATGCGGGATACAGCGTGCTACTGTATAAAACTAAATCCGAAACAGTAAATTCTTAATGTCACTCCAGCGCAGAACATGAAAGAGTGATGACGCTATTTTCGTACACCAAAAGGAAAACATTCGAAATTAGTTTATGACGACTGTCTGTCGTTCGATTTATTTTAATTTTGTTATTTTTGGTCACACGAGTTTCTCTTATTAAGCTTAGACGTCGTAAACTTAGACGGTTCGGTTGTGAATTATATTTGAAACCGAATGACAAATCATGTTTATATGGTATTTATAAATATTTTGATTTTCTACTATATATTACATGTATATTACATTCTACTATATATTACATGTATATCGATTAATCATCGATTAATAATTTTTAAAATATATATAGATGTTTCAGTTTCAAAAGATTTATAAAAAATGTGAATTAAGAAAATAGTTATTTTAACAACTTAAAAAGCATAATACAATCACAGATTGCCGTAGAATCGCAATTACAATTCACACAAAAGCAAAAACGAACGAATTTCAAACCAATTTACAGTGATTGCCTCTGACCTCATAGACGTCAAACAAGACAAACGCGCCTTTAATCGCAGCCAATCAAAGAGAAAGCAACGGATCCGAAACGTCCACAAGAGATGCAATCAGACGCCCATCAAACCAACCTATCATCTCCTAAATCGCCACGCACGATAATTTAATAACGGAGAATCTAAAAAATCCAACACAGAAACCGAAACCTTGGGCTACAGGCAATAGAAGCGACCAAATCACATCAGTAATTACACAAGAAACATTCGGGCTTACATGAAAGCAAATGTCAAACTTACCCGTACATATTATTTCCAAGTATTGAATGTTGGGGTCGGTTTCTCGGAAGATGTGCGTAAACATCATCGTGTCGATGATGAAAGCGATGTGATTCTTTGTACTCGATGCTGATTAGTTTAATTTTAGACCACAAAAAATTGTGGTAATTTTAGGCCCTACCGTGACAACGTACGTAGCGTGCGTAACGTCGATCGCTTGAGTTTCTCGTATTGGAATTTTGTAATCGCCGATGGGAATAGTGGATAGTTCTGGTGTGATTTCGATATATATCTAGCTTTTTATATAAATATTTCTTACTAATAGTATTGTTGAATCAATGCTCGAGTTAAATGTTCGTAAAATTGTAATATTCCGATCTGATTACTGCATGATTTCCGTTTTACATTGAAATTGTACGTTCAATATTGTTGTAACGTAAGCAAACTCTTTAATAACCTCATAATTAACTAAAACGAATTCGAAACTCGTACAACTCGCGTTAGTTTATTTATACGCAGCGTCAATATTCAGAAGCCAGCTCGATAGATTCATAGCAGCCGACATCAAAGGCTCGACATTAATCATAACTCGCATCAATCGCCGGTGAAACAGTTCTGTTTTTATTGTAAATCAGTATTAAAAAGCGACGCGGGCGCATGAATCAAACGAGCGCCTCAAGACGTCAACATATGCGATAAATTCGTGAAACGTAAACAAAAAACTTGCGGCCCGATAGACCACCTTGCGGTACACCTGTTGCTTCTATTAGCGGAGCGCCCGCCGATCATATCAAAACTATCTATGATCTACAAGTGAATAATATTTTTGTGTCACATAATTCATGCGATGTGCGTTGAAAAATGATCTCGATGAGACGAGTAGAACGCTCTCGGAGCTCGAGATTACAGATCAAACGAATGTGTTCTTTCGCAAATTGCCCGTGGAGTTTCATTTTTAATTTGCCGAACACAAGTACCTACTACTGGCTCGACGCGATACTAATAAAAGTTATACTTCCTACGAATTGATATTTATGTATGCACTACGTCTGGCTTCAATCTTTTACGATCGTCAACAGTTACATATTAAATGTTCGATGTTTATCAACATTTCTTTCTTATGCAGCTTTTAGTGGAGCAATAAATTATTTATCTTCAAAGCAATAGTTGCTTATTTTCAAACTTTTGTTTCTAATTCACTGTAATTCTAAGTTTTACAACTGACATAACCGACGTTATAAGCTATCTGTATATAGATAACAAAAATTCGGACGACACCTTAATTGTACAGTAAAAGAGTATTTTGAGCATTTCTCCGTATCTTTTAGTTAACAGTATATAAATTGGCCTATAAATTTTAAGATAATGAAGATAACAGTGAAGATCGTCGAAGACACAGTCGATTAAGTATTCTAATGATATCATATTGTACACTTTAGTCACACTATTAGTCAGCCGTTTACATAACTGAGTCAAACTGAAAAATCTTTAAAGTGGCACATCGTTTTGAAACGACAGAAACTGCTGTTTGATATCTTTGTAAATAGTAATATAACTCACCGTTGCTCTCAACCTTCCCTTTTCAATAGTAAAATAGCTATCACACTTACTAGAGCATTCGTAAATGATACTGAAAATTTTCCAAAGTGGTTTCGCTGCTGAGTGTTTCTTGTTTAATAAAATAACACGCGCGCTTTGTTTTTTTTGGGTTTATTCTAGTTTATGGAACTTCGTCGACTCCACGTTCGTCTTTCTCGAGATTTTAGAGATTAGTACAAAGACAACAAAAAATTAATTCTGTACAATACTAGTCTTTGCTCGCGTAGACTACAACCCTCTTTTAATACTCCTAACGTTCTTACATGCGAACTTTCAACTTTCTGAGTCTTATATTTTGATCTGTGTGTTGTCTGTCAGTGACTCAGTAACAGCTTTATACATATATATACATAGATTGTCCTCAGATCTCAGGTAACTGTCTATTATAGTTGTCAACGTCGCTTTATCGATCTTCATAATGTTTCTCCCATAACAATCTATTACCTTCGAAATTTTACGATACGTATGACGTCCATTAAAAAACGTATTGGATACATGACATTTTGGCGATGTTCCAGAGCCTTAAAAATATATTGCAAGTGTAATGAATAGGTACATATAAATATAAATAAACTTAATTTATATCTTATACTGATAGATTGGTTTAAAATTTAGTTTTGAACATCGTAGCGCTGTGGTGTAACGCCTGTCTGTACCTACGACGACTGTCGGATCAATCTACAGTCAGAAAAAAGTCTTGCCTGGAAAGACAGCGTTGCGATCCGCCATTCAACACGCAGTGTTTCAAATTTAGTACAAAAATGGAGAACGGAGTATCTTGATACAAATTTCTCTATGCCTTCCCTGCTGTATAATATATATATATATATATATATATATATATATATATATATATATATAT
>DWAO01001797.1:0-17706 GCA_018230605.1 Heliconius congener
CCCACTTCACATTAACATTTTATTAACATGAAAAAATAATATATTTCTTAATTTGCAATTCTATAATTTAGACACTGCATTAAAATGCATCCTCCCTGTTGGTTGCCTGTGACTGCATATAAATGTGACATAAAGTTAATGCACGAAAGTAATTTTGGCAACGAGTGAAGCTCGTAAGGGTAATATTGTTTATGATAAGCAGAAAATCTTGTCTCGCGTTTAGTATCATATATATTTTTCAACATTTTATGTTTAAATCCCTTGATATTATCTAAAATCGACATTTTTATAATTATGTGTATCACTTTAGTGTATATTTTAGTGTTCGGATAGTATAGTTTCAATCAAAGCAAGAATATTATGATTTTGTTAGTTATCAGTCCATTGTTCTTCCAATTTAAACCATAGAGCTGCATTTACATTAAAATATGTAAATACAAAAAGCTTGGAATATTCATTGTTACCAAACAAGGAATATTTGTTTGTTATTAATAATTTAGGTATAGTTTTAAAAAAAATACTGATACCACATAGGAGTCACCAGCAGCATTGCCAGACGTCCTGATTTTGGCTGGTCGTCCTGATTTTTTAGCTCAAAAGTCCTACTCTCTTTGATAATTCTCTTTTAATTACAAAATTTTTTTTTAATAATGTCAAACAATTCCAGAGATAAAAATCCCACCTTTCCCCAAGACGAAATCTGGCAAGTCTAGGTCACCAGTCTGTATGAATGTCGTCATGTATAACTTATAAGCAACAAATTTACGAAAATCTCGTAGAACTTTTTTGACATGTTTCACTTATAAAGGCAAACTGTGTAGAAGCCTCGTATCAAATATATACTTTTTCATATTCAACACCAGAGCGCCTTTTTATTATCGCTGTAAACTGTCTTTCGTGACTGTATAAATATATTTTGTTTTGTTTTGTTTATCGCTTGCTGTTTTTTTTTTATTTTTTCCTAAGAACAATCTCTCTTTATTTTAGGTATTATTTAATTTTATTTATTGTGTTAATTTAAAGTAATTTTTATTATGTTATATATATTTTTATATTATACTACATAAGTCCTCCAAGGTAGAAATTTCTGATCCTTCAATACTAATTATTTTTATAATCGTATTTAGGTTTGTTAAGACAAACAAATAAGGAAAATAATTGAGTTCTTAATAAAAATTTATGATAAAAAACAATAAATATAATTACTACATAAAATATACAAAAGCTACGCTACGTCGTCAGTTGTTCTAAACGTTTTTTTTACTTGCACTATATTATTTTTAAGTATAGGTAATAAGTTATATTTAATAAAGTTTTAATTATATTATAATAAAAATCCATTCAACATGTTATATTTTATATTAGGGATTACTGAACACCATCAAACACGGGGAAGAGTGGGGAACGGAGTGTCTAAACGCTAGGTTCTCTCTGCCTACCCAGCTGTGTGCAGGATACAGCGTGAACTGATTTTTGAATTAGATTTTTAGGGATTATTGAAAGGGTGCCAATCAAGTTGCAGAGGATGTAACTCCTCAGAGCAGTCCTTGGGACTTACGACCTAAGTGTAGGCTTAAGGAGCCTTAACGCTGGAGATATCCACTGCCCGAGCTCCTCTCTGTACTTAACCAAAATCAAAATGCTTATTCCTACCAGTGCCACCTTCGAAGATCGAAGTTCTCGAAATGAATTGGTGATAATTCATGTATAAAAATATAAAAGAAAACTCTTTTTTATACATTTCGTTCCTACTATGCACTCATTAATTCTATAAGTATTCCTGTTCAGTTCTTTCTTGAATCGAAAGTAGGTACATCACCTATATTAAACTTTCGAATAAGAATATCCTAACATTTTGAATGGTTTTATATATTATAAAACATGTAATTTTATGTTAAATAATCTTAAGTATATTTTAAAGATCAACGTAAGTACTTGTATGCTAGTCTATTTTAGTAAGTAAAAAAAATGGTATATAATATGTTTACGTTTCAATCTATTTCTGAAAACTTGTTTCGGATGAATACTAAAACTTTTCCGACTTAAATGTTAAAAGTTGTTTAGAATACATTATTTTATTTGATATTTTTAACCTAATATCTATCTCTCTTTGACTATTTGATGTTACTATCAAGCTAGTGTAGCTTATGTGAAATTTTATAATGTATTTGAATACTGGCATCAAAGTGCACTACACTAAAAGCATCGCTTACATCGTGTTTTTATCGATAGCACTCTCCTAATAAAACCTCTAGAACGCTCAATACGGCTTTACTAGTCTTGATGTTATATTGTATATTCTAATTTTATTATTTTAGTCTAAATAAATGTTGTTTTCAGATTTTAGGAAGAGCTAAACTAAACCATAATTTAGCTTTATTCGATATACAATCGATATTTTTACCTAGTGACTTGTATTACTAATTAGCATACCTACTGTTAATATATTAAATATTAGGTATTAATACTACCATTTATTGAAATGAATTAATGAATGCTAAACGAAAGCTATGTTTTATAACGAACAATCGATTTCCACTTATATCGATTCCATTTATATCGAAATTGCCATGAAAAAATTCGCACAATATCGAAGATCCCGAAAATTGACTCAATGACGGCCTGGCTCGCGTTTAATGGTCCCCGAGGAGGTTCTATTAGTTTCATACGATGTTTCTGATTTATGCGCCGTTTTCTTGTATGTATGGAAATTCTTACGTTCGGCTGGATGGTGTTTGCTAACATTTTGTTTTATATTTTTTTCCCCCTTATTTATGGAGTAAAGGCCAACTTTAAATATTATGTTGTAAGTTGTCGTATAAATATAGATAGATAAAAGAAGTAAAGTTTTGTAGTTGTATATATCTTTGTTTATTGCTATTTAATATACATGCTTTAATTTTTAAGCATTAATATTTATTGTTTTCGTTCTTGTGACGAGGCAATGCGCGGCGTTCAATTCCGCCACTCAACACGCAATACCTCCAGAATTAGGTGAAAAGCCAGAAAAGTGTCTTAACTCTGGGCTTCCTCTGCCCACCTTGTTTACGTAGGATACAGTGTGAAGCTGAAAAATAAAAAATAAAAATCACTTATATATAGTTGAAAAAGCTACTGCCTGTCAATTTACAAAGTAGAAAAAAAAATAAACAGTTTAAACAAACTTTACTATTGTTACACTTCATTTTTAATGTGGTAACATTTTTCGATTTTCTCGACGTTTTTCACTGGCACCCAGATGTTCTTTGAGGCATCCGCTTTTGTTCGCGTCCTATTGTTCGTCCTTTTTTTCTTTATGTTCGCCCGTACTACACACACTCTCGCGAAATACTGGAACTTCGCTTGAATAAATTAATATTACATATATCAAGCGTTACGAAAATAAAAATATGTTCTTATTTACTACCTTTACTTCTCAAATCCCGCGCGATCTAAATGATCGAGATAAATGGTCTGGTCAGATATATAAAATCAAGCTTCTAAGTCAACGAAATCAAAAGATAGATAAGATTATGTATATATTTTGCTGCATTTTTTTGTTTGTTTGTTGTTGAAATTCTCCGCATAGTCAAAATCTGTAGGATACTTATCTTGGAACTATGAAATTTGGCAAGAAGTTAAAACTTACGCAAAGGCAATTTTAATGTTAAAGTTATTATTTCTGTTTGTTCGCACGATGAGAGTATATAGTACTCTTTTTCTTCGCTATTCATTTGTTACTTTTGTGGAAGTGTTTAGACGGTAAAATGTAACCTTTGCTGAATTATGATAACGGCCTGCAACTTATCTTGGCTTTTTATTTTCTAAGGAATTTTCCTTATAAATGACTTACCGTATTGAAGCTTAACGTTTACTTACTTCGGTTGTTGTTCTGTTTATAAAGTACGAGTATATAAATCTCGTATATAAATTTCTGCCTTAACAAAAACACTTATTTGAAAGTACAGTAAGTTAATGTTTAAGTTTTTCAGGTAAATGAATAGCCAGTGTCATATCAGAACTTGCTAACTTTTAGAGTAATTTACGTACGTACATACGTACTAAAATGTTTTCGTAGATTTTAACAGGTTTTGCCCAAGTTTTTTAAAAGTGCATCATTTATTTTGTCATTACACAAGACAGAGGTTCGCTAATACCAATAGAAGCTCTTACGAGAAACAAAAGTAGTTTTATTAGTCAACAGAACAAAGTCAGTACTTTGTTCGTTCGACTCTACAATATTATTACATTGTACAGAGAATCGAGTTAAATTAACTGAATAGAATACTTAAAAAAGGCATTAAGTCTTCTTAAATTCACTGGAAGTTTATTAATTTTCTATATTTATTTTTAAAACGGATAATTAATGAGAGCAGTCGCGGCGCAGGGGCACAAAATGTAACTGTAAACGCAACATGGTTCGATTCTCACTGAAAAAACTCTGCTGTTGAGGCAAAGCGCCACTCAATACGTAATCAATGGCTCCTGAATTCGTCGGAAAATGGGGAACGGAACTGAGTGTCTTAATACCAGGTTCCCTCTGTCTTGGTATGTTAGGATAAGTTATTTTTCTGTTGAAAAGAGTCCATCATAATATTTCTTCCGGGTTCAAATAGTCGGCACATAATAAAAGTGAATAGCCTAAGATTAACACCACTTGAACGGTATGAACATTTTTCTCCGCTCTCGATAACCCCAGGGAAGCATTCTTATGTACAATAGAAGTATGAATAATGATCAAGCTCTTCTCACCGATATATAAATCTCTAAATTATCGATGTTCCGATGTTTATTTATTGTATCGATACCGTATCGAGAACTCAGTTTTTCTCGACCCCAACAATAGGCTGATTTATGATTTCTTATTTATGTGTTTTGTATGCGGAGAAATGAATATAAAGATGGAAATGTTAGGTCTTACGTAATTTTTTTCTGTATCTCTATAGAGAGAATAAAGTCTATATGGTAGGATTAAATCATACCTAGGTGTCTTTTCATTAAACTTTTATACAACCTCTTTCTGCAATATCGTTGATATACATATATATCGTAAAACTAAATAAATAAATCAGCTTCACGCTGTTCCACACACGGCAGGGTAGACAGAGGGAACCTAGTGTTAAGACACTTTGTCCCCCACTTTCTGCTGGAGGCATTGCGTGTTCAGTGGCAGAACTCAACGCCGCGCCATTTCTTCGCTCTGGTGTCGAGGCAATCCTCGACACCAGAGCGAAGAAATGGAAATATAAATTAAAATAAATATTTTATTTCTTCGAATGGGAATCGAACCCACAACCATATATATAGTTTTATAGTCACACTTTGTGCCCCTGCGCCACGACTGGCCTCACGTCTATATTGCTTTATTTAAAATTTCTTTAATAATATTTATATTTAAATGTTAAGTATGAGGATATATAATTATTTTATTAAAATAATTATAAGAGATAAAATGTATGATAATATTTTTATATGCATGTTAGTTAATATAAGTACCTAATATGTTAGCTAGTAAGCAGCCAACACCAATTAATTTATAATGATATTGAAATACTTCAGGTAGTACATACAACGTATATTTTAAGTTAATGTAAAATACAGTGTGCAATGTAACTATACAAAAAATACGACAACCGATCGATCTCCATATAAAAAAAACCGTAACATTTACAAACAGACGAAGGGACTGAAGAAACACTGCCGCCTCTGGACACACCCACTGTGACAGAACCACCACTCATAGGAATACCTCCCGTCAACGATTCATCCAATATATTTATACGATACCTCACACGTAAGTCACTAACAAGTGTTTTGTTTCAGTGTTCCAGTATAGTTCTTGACGGCTCGGCTATGTTTATTTTAGAACCTAATAGGAGAAGCTGAGATAATAATAAATATTTTTAATTAATAAGAAATTGATAGATAAATCACTTTACTCATAAACTTAAATATTACGATATGTATTTTATTTAATTGTATGACTTTTAAATCGGTTTTTTTAAATAACTAATCTCTGTAGTGACATCAAACTAACAACCATGTGTTATTTTCACGTTATTAACTGTACTCATGAAAACAATTAAATTATATGCCTATAGATCACAATTAATATTAAATAATACATATAAATCTTGTTAGTCGAAATTTGACAAATGCTAATATATATTCTATTATTAATAAAGCGGTAATAATACATCCTAATATCGCGATGTAAAATTGATTAACGACGACGCACTGTCATCTTTGGCGAGGTTATAATCAGAAATTACGAGGGACTGAATTAATATACCCCTTATACAGCTTACCCCTACAGACTTTGATCGTAATCATTTAATGAAGTTGGAATTTTTATTTTATTTTTATATGAAAATTATATTTTATTTTTATATTTATACGTGTTTGATATATTTTTGACAGATCACTGAAGTAAAATAATGCTTCAAAAATATCTTATAATAAAAGTGGAATGTCACAAATGTCACAAATGTGTTTTGTTTTTATGAAAAATATAATATTAATGTAACCTTTTTAATTTTATTACTACGATGGAAACATTACAGTTGTGACCAGGTGGCGCTTTGAAATATGCAAATGCAACGTCAATTTAATACCTGGAATATAATAAATTGTAGCCAATTTCTATTTGACCCCAACCTAACCGAGCCCGAGATTATTGTCATAAATTCTGTCGACGTCCCACAGCTGTGTGCGTGTCGCGATGTACCGATAGCCGCTGTGCAACATCGATAATGTCGCACTGACAGACCTAACTGGCCTCTAATAATTATTACGACCGCACTAAACAACTGAAATTAATACGGTTCATATAATTATATTATGTGAACGTATGTACGTTTAATTACTGTTCTGTTCATAATTATTGAATTCGATGCCTATTGATGTTGACGTTTTATGACGGTAGATTGGAATGGATTAATATAGTGGGTATTTTGTTTTTTTTTTTAAAGTTATATGTAGGTATATGTATACACAAGTGAATAGCATTTAAATATAGATAGAGTTAGTCACTACATTTTTATTGTAACTAACTAAACTAACTAGATTCCTTTTAATCCGCTAAAAAAAATTGTAGGTATCGTTAATATAATAAGTCGCGTACTAATCGAAATAAGTCGCGTACGAACACACTGTGGGAAAAGTATAGGTATGTATATGCGTAATAAATTGAACCAGTCCATACGCTGGTGTGTCAATCTAGCTAACATCTGTATAAATAAAAACGTAAAAATAGTTTTCAGCGTACGCGTAAATCTCCGACAGCTCTTCACTAATTGCTTTGAAATTTTGATAAATAACTGTTTTTATATGAATGTTAGTTTTTATGCTTTCATTTCTGTCCCTAGTTACTACATTGTTTTGGCGCAATGTACAAATGTAATTAAGTATAAAACATGCTCACGCAACGTTACTAATATTTAAATATAATTGTTGTAATATTTTATACTTACATCTGCCTTATCCGCTATATAATTAATTAGCTTTTCAAAATGGCTGTTAATATTTGATTGACATCGTACTCATAAATTTTAATTTTTGAAATGTACGAGTAAGTACCTGGTTCATTATTACATGGTTAAGATTTATTATTTATACATACATTTTTATTGCGTTTTATTGTTATGACCTACAGCAAAAGTAGACTATAAAGGTAAAATAAAAGACTGAAACCGAAATTGAAAAATGATGTAGATTTGAACCTTTCACTACTGCAGGAGTATTGCTAGGCTATTTGCCAACTTCACCGTGAAGCCGTGACTAAAAGTTTAAAGCGTATTCAAAGTCCAACATACCATTTTGAACGTTGTTTTCTTGTTTTAAGGCAACACGCAGATAAGAAGTTAGGAGTCGCTGCGGAAAAGCTATAATCGTTAAGGCAATTACCGACCTATTTGCCTTTAAGAAAAAAGTGGCAAGATAATGGCCACAAACTGACCCAGTGACCCCTTACTGCTCTGTTATGAGGGCTTTAGCATAGTTCAATAATTCTACCATTTCGTTTATAAACTAATGCCTCGCCTTCTAATATTCGTATAAATTAAAAAAATAAATTATTCGTGAAACGAACCAGATGAATGTTTTATGTTATCAGTACATTTTTACGCCCAAAACTTTTATATGCTAAATTCAATTTCGCATTTTTCGGCGAGTCAATAAGAAGTAAACAGGGGGAAAGTGCCGACTCATGCTCCAGGAGCGTTGAGCGAAGTGCGAAATCCATGAACCAATTTAATTTCGAACACAGCGACGTCTAGCCTCCGCGTAATTTAATCTAGCTTGGTTGGCGCGAATGACGTAAAAAATAACAACATTTTTTGTATTCGCGTGTCGGCACGTCCTGATGCCCGTTTCAATCCCGCGTACATATAATACGTGACCATTCACATCCTCGTCCGCTGAGGAATAAACATAATCTGTCAAACATGTATTTCGCCGCCGCCCTCGCTCCTCACATAAAAGCACATGTTCGAGCTCTGACAATCCGAATAGTTAACGAGATCGCTATCAACGACTTGTAATTGGCCTTCGAGTAGCAGTCGTTAAGTCCGCGCCGTGACGTCGCCACGAATATAAATGGTGTTTCATTCGAGCCGGGGGAACGTTATGTATATAGGAGCTACCCGATTATTTTGTATCCGAGCTCAAAGTTGATACAATTTTTTTTAATATTTCTAATTCCGCAACAGTCTCTGCGGTGGTCGAACATGAATATTTTATCAGTGTGTGGCGTCCTCCGAAAATAGGGAACGGGCGTTCGTTTATTAATGTCACTTTGATTGGCGATCGCCGCCCGGGGGACCTCGGATACGTATAGAGAACTAAATGGGATTTCATTTTCTAGTTCAGGAGTCAAACGCTCCCCGCGACTCGCTAGCAATGTTCTATCCGAAATCCCTACAGACAGTTTTGTTCTGGTTCGCTTAGCGCCGGGATTCGCTCCGGGAGACGAATGTTCACGTGTCTTCGCGAGCATAATTGTATTGTGCCTCTGTGAGAGTTTTTTGCGAGATAATACAGTTAATCTCCCTCCGAATAACGACGTAGTACGTAGCGCCGCGCTTTCATTCGTAATACATGAAAACAACTCCGTCGTTCGGAGTTCCGTTCGTGTTTAGTGCACCTCGCAGGATGAGCTCTCGAGTAAGAATTTTAAAGATTTTGCAAACTGTGAGGAAAGTATAGTATGTGTAGCGAAGTACTCGAAATTCGTTTACGGCTGTAATAATTTTGTTAGGGAGGGTCTTGAGAAAATCTTAATTTATTCATAGTAGAAAATTGAGACTAAATGGACTTTGTGGTTACAAGTACCCGTGGTTAAGAGATTAATCCTAACAAGGGATCTAAAAACATACCTAATATTTAAATATGAAGTTTTACGAGTAAAGTGAAAATAGAGATAATTTATTGTTTATTCTACAATTTATAAAATAAATACACGAGTGACCTGCAATGATTTCATATGATTGACTAATTTTTTTTTTTTTTCTATATACAGATCCGCCCGAGATCACGATCCGGCCGCGCAACCTGCAAGTACGTGCAAACGGAATCGCCGCCTTCTACTGCGCAGCGAGGGGCGACCCCATACCTAACATTCAGTGGCGTAAGAACGGAAAACGTGTTTCTAGTAAGTAAAGTTTCAATGAAGCACATTGTAGACCAGTAGTAGATCACGATCTTCACTCGGAAGAGTGATCATATTTATTATTCAACTTCATTTCACTACCTTGGAAAGGCAGTGTTGAGTTTCGGTTATAAACAATGTCTCGAACTCAGGTCGAATTCAAAATATAAGGAAAAAAAAGCAATTTTATACACAAACGAAACTGATTTACAAGCTACCCTAAATGATAAAATATGCAATAGCTACGCGGTAAAGGCACATATGTCAAATGGCCAACAAAAAAACACAGCCCATTGATCCCGGCTATTTTGTTCGTGATTGAAATGTAAAAATGGATTTTTAGACCATAAATATGTGAACCGGTAATGACGTCTATAAGCCCGGAGCAATGAGCTGGAAATACGTATAGCCGCGGCCACGCACGCGACCCCTACCCTATGATAGGATCATTCGGGGGCCAGAGGGGGGCCTCTGAATAGTTTCAACGCCCGCCGTAAAATATGTTACGTTATCAATCATATCCAGAGGACGGCGGCAGAAAGAATGAGGATCACGATCACACCTCGCATTCCAAGTTTTATCAGCTTTATCATTATTTTTTGGTTTAGAATCTCGCTTTGGATTTGTGCGTCAATGTACATTTTTATATGTAGTTAAGAATGACGTAAACCATCGGTATTGAAATAATAATAATTTTTCATTTATATGTAAGTTAAATATTTAGAAATATGTATATATATATACATCTATATCGTATGTTCTTTTTTATACGAATCGACATGTTTAAATTGGGATATTGTAGGTTTTATTTTAAATTTATTGGGCTTTTCGAAAAAAATTTAAAATTTAAATTATAATTTCCTAATTGAAAATAAAGAATATCACAAATTTCCAAATGCAATTTTCCAGTTTTTTTGTTTTATTTACACTCGTCCATATACTCGTATGTACATTTGTTATCTGTCGTCGCCATCATCTATCAAACCGTGACTCTGACTCAGATAAGTGTGACAGGAAAACATTCCGATAGTGATACGAATGGGAGGGAAGATTTATATGAGAGTCGCGGAGTGGAAATTCTATGAATTAATTATTAGGCCTGAGTAGACCCACTTTCGCACTAACGTTGCGAGTTGCGTTAACGCTGCCACGTGAAATAAGCAATATAATCAAATTAAGATTGAATTTACATATATTGTTCGTCTATGAATACAGACACATGTGTCTTAAGTAAATAGAATACTTTTTTTCATTTAATTAATTTATTTTTATTTATCTATATCCGAACGTCTAATAATAACAACATTAGGAATAAAAATATATTAACATTTTCAAATGTTATCCGTCTATTATTATATATACTTTTATTATCAAAAAGGAATAAATTTTATATTTTTAAATATGGATGAAAATAAAAAATAAATTTATAAATACTCTCCTGACGGCGGGAAAAGAGTCCGGGCCATGCATCTATTTATAAAGAAATAAAAAAATTGTAAATTATTTATTGTTGAAGCAAAGCACGGCGTTGTTTCGCCACTCAACGCGCAATGCCTGCAGATTTCGGCGGAAAGTGGGGAACTTGACACTAGGTTCCCTCTGCCTACCCTGTTGTGTGTGGTATACAGCGTGAAGCTGAATATATTTAACATCAACTTGTGTATTATATCATACTACGTAATTCTAAATATAGAAACACACGTCTAAATATACATCTGATTTAGAATTCCTCAATTATTCTTATCAATTTTTCATCTGTCTAAGCTTACCCTAAAAAGAATAACTTAACATTTACATTATAATTACAACATATTTTCAATTTTATATCAAAAAATATTCGTTATGTCCTTCATAAATCAATATAATTTTCATCTACACACGTACATATGATTCTTTCGTATATTGTAAAAGTTGTCTCATACGAATTGACGTAAACTTTATGTAAGATTTATTATATCTCTCCTTATCATAACTTTCTCCATATGTGGGTATTATTGACTATGCCGAAGTTTTTTTTAATTTGGGCACAAATTTTAAAATATTAATAGACATTTAGATATATTTCTATAAATATTTGAAAAATTTGTGTTTTTTATATCAATAAATTTTAAATGATAATATCCCGTTATTAATAGTTAACAAATGTGTTAAATTTAACATTCTCCCGAGTAGGGATTAATTAATCCATAATTTTTTTCAATTCAATGACTACGTCATGACGTTTCTTTCTATATTCTGAAATTAAAAGCTTTTTACATCTACGTAGTAATATGTAGTATATATATAAAATAAACATATACATACGCTGTTCTATCCCCGTATACACCAGATGGCCCCGAACTTTCTCCAATTCTTACAAACATAATTATTATGTTTAATATTGTTTTCCAATAATTCTGTTTGTTCCATATACCCGTATTATTCCTTCGTCTTTATTAATATCTTCTTCTTGTTGTTACGTTTTGTTCCTTTGCTTATTTATTTTATGGTTTTATAGAAATATGAATAGAATATGCTTAACCGAAAACATTTACTAAAATACTGTTAATTATCCTTTTTAACACCCGTTAAATATTATGAAGACTTTAAACGTCTATAAATTCTTCGTATTATTACTACTATAGATATAAAAGATTTAAGATTAAGAATAAGCCATTCTAGAAATAACTATATCTCTTCAAATTTTTCTTTTTACTAAAAATATATTTTTAATAAAAAAAAATACACATTCATTTGAAAAAGGAAGAATCTCTAACATTTAGGTAAGTCTTTCTATTGTTTAAATAATAATAAGCGATTTCTCAAAGCGGAATGAAAAGTTTTATTAAGTACACAGAACGGAACCTTTGTTTTTATTCCCGAAGCAAGATAATAACCGTTGAAATAAAATGGAACTCCAGAATATGCATTATGCCTGGAAATTAACATATTTTTATCGTTGGAATGAATAAATCCTGGTTATGTTGGTTAAATAAATTGTAGTCTAGACTCTGGGCTGAAGTAAAAACCGGCTCGTATAAAACTAGTAGGTAGGTCGGTACGTCGTACAAGAATGTGGTGGATGCTCTAATGATATTGTATATTGGCTAAGCACGTATATGCATATAAATAAGTTATTTTTTACAATGACGAATCGACGCGTTTCATCAGTGTTTTTATATGAGAAACGGCGTTGTGTTCCGACACAATAAGCAATTCGAAAGATCGGTGTGAAACTGACGTACGAGTGTGACACAACTTCTCTCTGCATATCTTGCTGAACCTAATATTAAGACACTCCGACACTTCCGTTCCCCACTTTCCAACGAATTCTGGTGGTATTGCTCGAAGCCAGAGGGAAGGATGAAAATATTAAATAATAAACGTTTATCTTTGTAATTTCATGAATGTTCTTATAATTCATATATATACGTAAGATATTTGAGATAAGAAACAACAATAAGCTCTCGAGCAATATATATCAGGTCTGTGATAATTAATCTAAGGAATACCACGTATGACTTAAATGGAAGCAATAAATAAAACTACCCGCCTTAATAGCTTTTATAATTATTACTATCATGGCTCGTGTGTGTATGTATGTGAGATGTATGCTACTGCCTAAATTTGCTTGGAACATTATATATTATATTATTTACAAACACTTATCATCTAATGCTTTTATTCGTTTCGGTCGTGTCTCTTTTTTTAACGCCAAAATATGAACGTGGTTTTGAGATCGGTATTAATACGAAAAAAACCGGTCAAATGCGAATCGGATTTGCGAGGGCTTCATATCGATTTCCGGTTTGTAAATCAATGGAAATTATAAAAATTAGCAAACTTAAGTTAGCATGCTTATGCTCTGGTTTTGTACAAAATGAAGTACAATTATAGGTTTGTAATAGTTATTATCTGTACCTTATATATATTTCCAGTTTTCGGCTTTTATAGATTTTTAGATAACATAAATGTTTACTGTAATAATATATACATAACATAATGTATGCACATATTTACTTATTACTACTTATTTATTTTAATTGCGATTTTCATTAACATCCTGTACTTTACACAAACTGTGATCTAAGCAAAATTTCGTTTAAACATAATATTTATATTATCACAGTACTATCAATTTTCTTAATATCTTATATATATTTTTTTGTGTATTTAATAAACATTTGAAATATATATTAATTAATATGATAGATATGGTTATGAATACACAAAAAATTAAAATAATGACTAACGAATTACAAGATCCAATATTCATAAACAATTATCCAATATGTCAATGAATACGTTTATATGGGACAACTTAAATCACTAAACGACCTAATGACTAAGGAAATCGAAAGACGCATCACTAATGGTTTTGATATACAAATTAAGAGAAAGCTATTCGATATGTGCTTACAATATGGCTTTCAAACATGGTCCCTCGCTATAAAGCACAGGATAGGAAAATAGTAACTTGCCAGAATGCTATGAAGTATACTGGAGAAAAGAATCAGAACAGATTAAAAAAAAACTCTATAGGTACAAACAAAAGATGTTTCTGTTACTGCCAAAAAACTTAAGTGGAAATGGACAAGCCACACCATTCGAGGCAAAGAAAAATGAAGCAAGCTTTATAACACATTGGTTATTAAGTCACAAGAGCAGAAAACGAAGACACCTAAATAAGAGATGGTCGGATGACATCAAAGCAGTTGCTCGAGGCACATGTAACTAAACTATGTTATCTGAAATAAAGGCTAATATTATGATAGACAAAAAAGCGTCAAAAGAAAAGCCTTTTACAATGCGCCTGCCTTAATTAATATTGAATTTTATTAAAACATTATTTAGTTACCAGTGAACTGTACGTACAAATAAAAATACTATTAATGATAAAACCTCTTACCTCACGCCATATGAATGAAAACAAAAATAGAAATTGTCCAGTTACAGAACCAACGCGACGTGTGAACGAACGCCATTATTTGATCCCATTTATTAGATTTTAAACACAAGTTAACTATCTAAATATAGTTTGCTGGCAAACTTTTGTATATATTTTTTTTATATAAGAGATGTTTTAAGGTGTAATCAAACGAAGAATCTATTTGAGCATTAAATAAAAACAAACACTAAACTACTCACTCTTAACGTACATAATATTATATGGAGATTCTTCATATGAAAATTTTAGTCATCAGATAGAATATGAGTATATCTAAAATTTCGTACATATCCTTTAAGTTTTATTATTTTTATTGTTAATTTTGTATATCAACATTTAAGATTATTAACGAGGCCCTTGTAGCGCACTGCTTCAGCATTTAGGTTGTAGAGTCGGCTGCTTCGGAGAATGAATTCTTTTCTATTCTTCGCTTCAGTACCAAAACAAAATGCGACGTTAATTTCCGCCACGGAACACGCAATGTCTCGAAAATTTGTTAAAAGGTGGGGAGCGGGGTGTTTTAACGTTATACAGCGTGAATCTATAAAAAACAAATAAAGAATGATATATGTACCTATAGCAAACTTAGAACTCAAGTTCCTTGTATAACAGCCCAAGTACTACACTACATTAAATTATACCTTCACATTTCGCAACATTTTAGTTTGTACGGTTATTACGAAGGAATTACATGTAAATCATATAAAATATCAAAATTTTATATAAAATTGTACATCTGTTTCGTACAAGTGAGTCCGCCATCCCCGAACAAAGAACAATACGGCAAGCCAAGTGTAAAGCATTATCTTCTAAAGGAGAGATTGTAGAAAGACAACGATTATTCTCACTTGCTGTTGAAATACATTTCTGTGGCACTTACTACGAGTGGCGATTTAGCTCTGTCCTACACCAGTTTGTATCGCGCCAAGAAACTTTTACTATTTCCACGGTGGAACTTCAACTTTATTCATCCTATTTATACGGGGAAAAGGGGCGCCACGACTCGTGGTCGTTTTTACAATTTCTTTTTGGAAAATGCAAACGACGCTCCGCAATGAATCGCGGACATTATATCTGGAGTTATAAGATTTAATAAATGTCGAATAAAAATTATTATTCATGGAAAATAGTGCACGCGCCAATTTGATTTTTGATGTTAGATAAATGAATTGTGCTTATTACCCACTGTTGAAATATTGTAATGTGATAGAAGAACCTTTTTTAGTTAGATAAGGATTTCTTGATTTCTTTTTCTGTGTTTTTTATTTGTTCTATATTTTTATAATTTATCTTTACGTTTCTCTTAGATCATGCAAAGTAGGTAGGTCGGAGGTGTACTGTATTCCTTTAGTTCACGACTGTAAAAAAAAAAGGGGCTGTGATGATTTTTATTTTTTGCGGTCTTTTCCGTATATAGCTGATTCCGCGTTTGAAAATTTATATATTTAACAATAACAATGATGTTATAGTAACTATATAGATTAAATTATTCACTTTTAAATACACATGTTGAATGTTAGATGTTGGTGTAAAATTAATACAACTAACATGTAGTAAAGCTAAATTGAAATGTAAAATGTTCACGGGTCAATTAGTTTTATTTATTAGCTTTTAGAGCTACAACTAAAAATAAAAACTCTATTTTTGATATCGGTTCGAAACTTGCATAAAATTAAAACGACGTTAGTGTTTCAACGTTTTTTTTCAACGAATACGTAAATGTTGGTTAGTGGATTCATTTATAGTTTAATTTTTATTCTCTACCAAATGCAGTATTTCAACTGAACGAAAATAGAAAAGCATGTACAGCTTAAAATAAAAACTTTTCAGCGGCTCAACTGCTGTCATTATTTTTAAATATTTTAAGGCAACTAGCTTAATAAGGCCGCGTTTCGTATTGATTTTGTACTGATGCGAGATGGTTTTATGAATACTGTCTAAAAATAAGTACCTACATATAAAATTACTAATACAAAATAAAAAGCGTCAGAAAAATATATATTTACTACTTAAACTTATGAGATTTAGAACGACACCAATCGCATTTCAATATTCCTGATGTTTTTTCAGCGTCACGCTGTATTTCGCTACCTAAAGAAGCTCCGTGCCCTATTTTTCGCTGAATTCATGTATTACTAATATTTAGTGTCCGACCGCAACAAGGTTTTCAGCCGAAACCGCAACCGAACCTTCGGCTTTGCTCTTAGGTTTGGCCGAAACCGAAACTTTTTAATAAACAGTTAATTATTTAAAGACGTTTAATTACTTAAAGACTAACTAAAACACTCGACGGAGGTGGTTATTTTCAATTATTTTTACCCTATACTGCATGGTCCGTAGTTTTACCATTTTCGAGATATAATATAAAATAAGAATTCTTTTGTGTATAGGCAATTTTATGTATTTTTTTCAGTTAAGTAGCTTAAAGTTTTTGTGTCAAATCAATGCCAATTGCCAATTTGGCAAATCTGATAAGTTTTCAAAAGGTGTCTTGTAAAAAATCAAATTTAAAGTATTTTTGGGACGAAGATACTCAACTATGAAAACCTTTCTACGCAAGATTTGCATGTATTTGTTATAAATAAATTTATTTTTATGATTTGGAATTAATAAATTGACTTTATAACTCATGGACCACAACAATTAGTAGAGTGAGACGCCTAGCAAGTGCTTAGTTTCGGTTTGGCCGTATGTTCGGCTGTATCTTGGCCGAAACCGAAACTATGGCAGAACCTACGATTTTTGGCCGAAACCGAAACCGAATCTTCGGACGGTCAAAATATGTTATATATAATCTATATAATTAATTTAAATGAAAGCAGCTGGCATTATATTTTCCAATTACATTTATTAGTTTGTTGTAAATATAGTTCTCTATAAACTCTCAACGACCATCATTTCACTGTACGCGATAGTAACCATTAGTATTAATCAATTAAGCAATAATCAAAGGGAGCTAATCAATTAGATAGTTAATTAATCTGAATATATGTTATTATACTGTTCATATGATATTATATTCGTTTCAATACACCAAATGATTTTACACTCTAGCGGGGAACGCAGTTTTTTAACACTATGTTCTCTCTACGTACCCTCCTGTTTGCGGGATACAGCGTGAAGCTTATTTGATTTTGATATGGTTTATGTAAAT
>DWAO01001798.1:0-17703 GCA_018230605.1 Heliconius congener
AACGGAGTGTCTTTCACTACGTTCCCTCTGCCTACCCTGCAGTGTGCGGGATACAACGTGAAGCTGATTTTTTTTTGGTAGCAAAACATTTTGAGTGATTGATCTCTGTCATATATAACACGCAGTCTCGAAAAGTAAGCGTTGCATGGGCAACAGGGTGTCTTAGGTTCCCTCTGCATATCCTGCATGATGCAGCCTGAAGCTAAAAAAATAAAGATTTTTTTCATAAAAAGAAATTAACCAAAAAAATCAACACTTCGAGCCTATCTAACCTACAATCTTCACGCTTACATCACACCCATATACCACCAGGCCATGACGGCCTCAATCTACTACTTATATGTTTAAAATATTTAAATTATCGTTTCAATATAAGCATTGAGTAACGAGTGCCGACTTTACGACCTGCCTCCCAGGGCGCCCCCTAGGGCGTGTGTTGTTTAACATGTACAGAGTATTTGCGTTGTGAAATTACTTAATTAGAAAGTTGAATGAATGAAGACCACACTAGGGATTTCTGTTAGTTAAGATATTTTGATATCAAATTTAATATCAGATTCACGCTGTATACCCTGCTAGCAGGGGGAGGAAACCTAGTGTGAAGACACTGCGTTGCCCACTTTCCGCCGAATTCTAGAGGAGGCATTGTGTGTTAAATGGCGTAACTCAACGCCACGTTTTGCCTTGACACAAGGGCGAAGAAATGGAAATATACATTTAAATAAATTTTTGAGTTCCTCGAGTGGGGATCGAACCCACAGCCAGTCGCGTTTACAGTTACACTTTGTGCTCCCGCGCCACGGCTGGCCTTAATATATAAATTTTGATTAATATATCAAATTTGATTTGGTAATTTTTTAATAAGTGATCTTGAGATTAATATTATAGGATAATGTGACCGAAGTATCTAAATATGTAACAACTTATTTGAATCCATGTATAATTAACAATTTTGCAACTTGAAACTTATCGAATTTACCTTCTCTCTGAGTATTTAAATTATAAAGTTTATCGTGGCACATTGAGACCGCATCTGACTGCGAGCGCTAAGGTTGTAGGTTCACTTCTCACTCAGAGAAATTATTTGTTATTATTTTCCTTCTCAAAGCAACAAAAAGCGAGGTGTTATGTTTCTTCTGAATTCAAAAGAGAAAATAAAATAGGATAGCCTCGTCACTGTGTGTTCAAAAGTATTTTGATGATTATCTTTCTTATCTAATTATTATCTACTACGCCATAAACATAAGGCTTGTTATTGTAGATTTTTATAAATTTAGGTATAGATGAATATAAAGACAAAGTTATTGGACTACTCCATTCGCTCACTCACCAGTAGTCGATACGAAGTGGTCGTATAACAAGGATCGACTGGAAAACAAACCCCACTCGAGATATACGAAAAGTAAGACTTGGTATTTATTCATTGATTGTTATTGATTAACAAACGTTAAAAATACTGTCTGTTTCAGCTTCTAGTTGTAGTATAAAGTTGAGTCTTGTAATAATTAAAATCATATTTTTAATGTTTCAAAATTTATAATTCAACTAAAAACTTTATTTAAAAACAAAATATAAATATCGACACTTATGTAAAAGGAAGTATAAATTCACTAACGCTCAGCGGTCTTTATTAAATAATTCACTTTCGGCCTTTACCAGGGCCTTTTCAAACACATATATAATTGAATATGGCGGAAAAGGTCGATGCATTTAAACTGAAACATGTTAAAATTTATCTACTAAATAAAATATATATTTTGAACTGTAATGTATTGAGGGATAGTAAGACGAATTATTATATCTATATATTTTTTAATTTTATGTTCGTACTAGTACTTAATAGTATTTACGTGTTTTAGGTTGAATTGTATTTTTATATCAAAAAGTTATTGTGTTGTGGTTGTGGGTTCGATTCCCACTCGAGGCGATGAATTATTACTTTCAGTTTCTCACTCTGCTAACGAGGCATAACGTGGTGTTGACCGCCACTAGAACATTGGAAACAGAGTGTATTTACGCTAGGTGTGAGCATTCCAAAAAGAAGTAGATATTTCCCAAAACCTAAAAATTGTAATAAAATATTTCACTTCCAACAATAATAATTTTATTACAATTACATTTTTACTTCCATCCTTTATTTTCCGATATAAAACAAGGAGTCGAGTCCAATTTTTCATTAGAAATGCATTTAAACTCACCGGTAGATCTAACTCTAACCACTCTCTTCCCAACGGAAACTCCCTTCACCCTATGAGACACCGCAGGACCGCTCGCGCATACCACTATGGTACCTCGCTGGATTCTCAAAAGTAGGTTATAATAAATTTTGATCAGTATTTCGATACCATTCGCTTACTATAGGCCTTTTATAAGTATCTTATACATCATATAAATTATTAACTAGAAAATAATTTCAGCTGAGTTTCTCGAGTCGAGTGTTCTTAGGTTTAAAGCATTATCTTATTATTTGACGTTAAAAAAATCTTAGGGACATAAAAAAGTTCGTTAAGTTAGGGTCATTATATATATATATATATATATATATATATATATATATATATATATATATATATACAAATTTAAATAAGCCTTATCCATTTTACAAAATACTTCTTAGATCTCCAACGGACCGAATGCGACAGACACGACAGGTGCGGCCTGTCCCGGGTCCGCCAACCGTGTAATTCAAAGTGACGGGATATCAGCACACCCTTAGAGTACTTGTTTACTAAAAGGTATTTATTATACTGATAAAGTCGATTGTGAAATAGTTTTTTTTGTTGCAGGCATGTTATTTTTTTAATATTTTGATGTCTTATTTATAAATAATGCCTGTCAGTGCGCAATGGCACAAAGTGTGACTGTAAACGCGACTGGTTGTGGGTCCGATCCCCACTTGAGCAAAAGATATATTTATTTAATTGTATATTTTTATTTTTTCGCTTTGGTGTCGAAGCAAAGCGCGGCGTCAAGATCCGCCACTCAACACGCAATGCCTCCAGAATTGGGAATGGAGTGTCTTAACATTAGTGATGAGTGTAGGATACAGCGTGAAGCTAATTTAATTTTATAAACATATTCAGACAGCTTGTCCAGCCAAGTTAAAAAACTGGTGACACCTGATTATCCCAACCATTTCAAGCTACTACTACTGCATTGACGAAAAACTAATTTTAATATTTTAATTTCTTTATTATGAGGAGAAAATTAATTATATTCATTTTTTCAACAATACAATCAAATTATTTAAGTTTCAAAGACATCATTATTCAAAATAATATAAGTTGGTAGAAGTGAGTGAAACGTGACTATTATACCATATAAGATTTGGAATTGCCACATTTATTCACTACTAACCTAAATCTTTTTGAGTGCAGTAGATAGTTAAATATAAGCTAAGGTTAGGGTTATGGGTTGATGGTTAAGAAGTCAAGTCTCAATGGGAGGAAAGTGTATTAAAACTGGGTTCTCTTTGCTCGCTATGTGCGGTATACAGTGTGAAGTAAAAAAAAATGAAATATAATTGTTCCTCTTGTTGAGTGGCGGAGCTCAACGTCGCGCTTTTCCGTGCTTTGCCAGAGCGAAGTAGTTGAAATATTAAATAGTTCATTCCCTCGAGTGGGAATCGAAGACACTGCTGTAGCGTGTCGTAAAAATATATATAACATTTGGTACTTCAGCCCAACACGCAATGCCTTTAAATTAGGCGGAAAATAAAGAACGAAATTTCTTCACCCCGGGGTTTCTAACCTACAATGTATCGTTTTTAACATTTTCAAAACGTTATAACATTCTTTGGAAAAGAGGTCCTAGAGACGCTGGATCAAATTCCGATCAAGTTTTTAAAGGAACACTCACTTTGGCTTCCACTTTTATATGGAAATAATGATGATAAATCATTAAAAAATATATTTTAGATGTAAATATATAAAAAATAAATCAAAATGAAATGAAATGAAAAAAACCAATGAAATGAAAAATGAAATGAAAAACAAAGGAAAAAAAAATAATGAAAAAAAAATGAAATCAAATGAAAAAAACCAATGAAATCAAAAATCTGACATAAATTCTTACACAACAAAGAGGAAAATGCCTACTTTTTCCCAGAAAAAATATGCTCCTGAAAAGGGTTGCGATAGAATCTCGCTCAGTTCGTTTGATAAGTTCGAGGCCCAAATAAATGACGCTGGTTCACGGTGACTTGTGGAGAATGGAGTTTAATTGACTATCCTGTTATTCCAAGGGATATTTTGATTGAGAAAAATGAACAGCGGTATTATTAAAATATTTAGCTAAAATTATATAATAATATTTTTTTTTCTTTATTTTTTACAATGTCACACGAAGGTTTGGAAATCGTATAAAAAATTTGTAAAAATATTATTAAATAATTTCAGTATAAGAAAATAGTTAAGTTAATAATATTAAATAAGGCCGACAACCGGATTCTATTCCCGCTCAAGTAATGAAATATATTATATTTTTATTTCCTTCGCTCTGGGACTCAGACAAAGTGAGGCGTTAAGTTTCTGTCGGTAACAGTAAAAATATGTTGAGATATATAAAATAGTTTAAGTAATCATTTGTCAATGTTTAAATTGTTTAAATTTGAATCTTTTTAAAATATAATAATGTCATTTATAAGTAGTCACTTAATTCCTAACGCACTCAATAAGAAAAATAAATCCATTCTTATTTTCTTTTTCATACAATGCAATTCGCTGATGTGAGGTAATTCCCCGTACACAACTAATTCCCCTATACGTGTCCCCCTCTTTAATAAAACCCACAGATGCACTACAACAGTGCTTCTCAAAGTAAAGTAAATTCAAATATATAAAATAAGCCCTAAGAAATTTCTAGTTATGTATTTTTTAGTTATTATTTCATATTTAAGTGATTCACAATAAAAGTATTCGATGCGAATATATAAAATACTTAACAAATTTAGTAGATTGTCTAGCTAGATAAATATTCAACAATAGCAAAAATTTCAATTTCTTAGCGTCACAATGTATTTTGCAGTGTTAAGATACTCCGTTCTCCACATTCCACTCAATTTTTACGTTGATGAACGAGATTTAACGCTACAATTTGATATATGAATACAAAAATAACAAAGATGACTAAAGAAAACCGAGATTATACCTTTGAGAAGATCCACACTATAGTGATGACCCCTCATTTAAATCACAAATGCCTAATACCCCATGTAATTGTGTCATCCGGGGGTTTCAAATTAAATCCGCGACAAATGGCGGAAAAATCCCCTAAGAGGGTGAATTCTGTTTACGTGTTGTGGTCTGTACAATAAAGCCAAGTAGTAGATATAACTATAATATATTCCTAATATCATTTCCACCAGAATTTTCATTTCCACCAGAATTTCGAGACATTGCGTGTTGTGTGACTGAAATCAACGCCGCGCCTTGTCTATTTTAATATAATAAATCTTTCCCACGACTGAGGATCGAGCCCACAACCACCGCTCTTACAGACAGACACCATACGTTAGATAAACAATTCGAAAACACTAATTTAGATGCAAATTGCTTTAACTTACTAAATGACTTAGTACATAAATAATTCATCGGAGTCCTAATAATTAGCTTAGGAAACACTAAATTACCTTGATTTGCTTTGATAATAATGATATAATTAGAAGCTTTTAGATAAAAGGAGGTAGTTGTGAGTTCAAAGTCGAAGATGTTATTCAATCGATTTTTTATAGAGGCGCCGTGCCACAAACGTGGGTTGTAGGTTCGATTATTTATTATTTATGTACACTTTAATGTGCACAATTCAATATCCTCATTAAGAAAAACAAAATAAAAAAAGCTATTTGCGCACAAAAGGTGGTATTATCGCTAATCAACAATTTCTACTCCTACTACTCCTAATGGTAATCTCACCAATTACCGAAGAGATTAATATTCAATATTTTAATTTCTTCACTGGTAACGAGACAACGCGCGGCGTAGAGTTTCCCCATTCAACACTCAATGTTACATACATTGAGTATTGATGTAACATTGAGTGCTCAATAAAGTAGAGTAAACAATAAATAAGGCCCCAGGTATAATATACTTACCCTGTTATGTGCATGATACATCGTGAAGCCAAAAAAAATATTATAGATGTTTCATGAAATTGGTTACGGAAATTGAATTTTCATATTTTATTTACTTATATTTTTTAATGCCTACTGATACAAATCACAGTGTTAAGTTCCGCTATAAAGTGTAGGCAATGTTATTTGTGATGTTAAGAACATTACCACTAAAAACAGCTTCTTTAAGTTAGTTCGTTCGTTTAGTTCGAGTTAGGTAGTTAGTTTTAGTGTCGGAACTTAACACTGCCCTTTATCTTTTTACGAGAAATTAATAATTTAAATATAATCCTTCCCCCGTGAGGGGATCGACCATCCATCACAACTCAATTTGTACGTTACGTTCGTTATCTTATTGTCTCTAAAATTGGATAGAGAGTGGGCATTAGTGGAAAATGAATTTATTTCGGTTCCTCGCTTTGGTAAATAGAACAAATCAAGACTAAACATAATTAAAATTTAAAACTATATACACCGTAGGGAGTAGACTTTCTTAACATTAAGGATACTCTGTGCAAGAAAAACAGCATTTATATTACAAAACTACATATTTATAAAATACAATTATAATAAAACAAAATATGATATTAAAAAAAATATTTTCTCTACACTCAATGCCTCCTAAATACGGCGGAAAGAATGGAACGGAAATGTCTTCATAGGTACGGGATGTCTTAACTCTAGGTTCCCAGGTTCCCCTCTACCTACCTTGCTGTATACAACGTGATGCTAAAAAAATCATATCGAGCATATTTTGAAGGAAATCTAAAGCTACTATTAAGTGGTATTTTGCAATCTAAATATGAATGTTTGAGGGTTCACCTCAATAATTAGCTCTTACGGAATACTACATTTAACTTAATTTACTGCTTATTATTTAGGCCGAGTGTGTATTATGTTACTTTGCAATAATATTTATTATATTTTCATATTGGGCCAGTCGTGGCGCAGAGGCACAAAGTGTGACTGTAAACGAGACTGGTTGTGGGTTCGATCCCGACTGTGACGATGATATATTTACTTAAAATTTATATTTCCATTTTTTTGCTTTGGCGAAGCGCGACGTTGAGTTCCGCCACTCCATATGCAATGTCTCTGAAATTTGGTGGAAAGTGGGGAACGGTGTGTCTTAACTAGGTTCCCTCTGCCTACCCTGCCGTTTGCTTGATACAGCGTGAAGCTAATTTATATTTTCATTTTGTCGCTCAGGACAAAACGCAGCGTTAAGTTTCACTCCTTAACGCACACTTCATATGTCTAGAATACCCGCGGAAGATGGAGAACGGAAGTCGCTTTACTAAGTATTTTAAAACAAAATTTAGTTATTTAAAATTCGAACTCAAAACTACTGTGGGAGTATATTAAGTTATTTAGGTCTAGTTCAGCATTGCGTAAAGATATTCAAATACTTTTTTTGTGTGAAATTCATTCTATTTTTTTCATTTTTCTTTGTTTATACAAAAAAGCCTACGCAATAAAAGTTTCACATTATTTTTTTTTGCTTATCTACATGTGTTTCTTATTTTTACACATAACCTTCTTGCGAAAGAGCCAATGTTGAAAAATCACTCGTCTCCATTTAAAATATGTTAAATACGATTTTTTTTGTTTATTAAAATATATTATAAGACTTATTAATTCTACGTTAAATATAAAACCTGACGATACTATTTTTGCTTTTCTGGTAGCTGTGGGTTTGAATATAATATTTTTTTTACAAAGCGGAGTAGGTAGAGGGAACTTGGAAACCTAGTGTTAAGACACTCCAGTTCAATTAAAACACTTCCGTTCTCCATTTTGCGCCGAATTCTTCGAGTGTTGAACGGGGAACTGAACCGGCGCTTTGCTTCGTTACCAAAGCGAGAGAATACAAATATTAAATGTTTCATTTTCTTGAATGGAAATAGAACACACGACCTGTTTAGAGTCACAGGTTGGTTCTCCTGCGCCACGATTGCCCTCTAATCAAGTTTCTTTAAATATTTTGCCGTTTCCTTTTAAATTAGACATAGTACGTTGAATGTAATATTTTTAAGGAGCTACATACTTTTTTTTCTTTGTCGTGGGGTTCGAATCCACTACTATTGCGTTTACAGTCAGATACTGATAAAATTACTATTTTGTTCGTCCGAACAATCAAGAACCAAGGTTATTTTTGCATTTTTTATTTCAGCTTCACGCTGTATCACGCATATAGGAGTTTAGGCTAAGAGAAAATAGTGTTAAGAGTGTCTTAACCGCTCCCCACTTACCGTCAAATGTTTCCAGGTATTGTGACGTGAGTAGCGGAACACAACGCCGGCCTTTTTTTAAATTTTATAATATAATTCCCCATAATAAATATGTATACCAAGCCTTACAACGCGGTCGTGTCTGTTATCACGGTTCACACTTGGCTTCTCACACTTGCTCGAGTATGCGAATTAACTTACAGCAGTATATTTTGCACGAACGCTGACTCTGTTACTATTAGAGCGCTATTAAAATGCTTTCTGATGGAGCTTAAAACTATAATGTTACTAATTTGTAGGAAATAATTATTGTATGTAGTGGTTGTCGGTTGGAATCCAAGTTGGGGATATCTTTATAAATATTCTTGTTTTGACATAAATATAAACTAATAACGTCTCAAGAATTGAGCGGTGAGTGGGCAGCGGAATAACTCAACAATTTGCTGCCTCGTTTAACCTGCTATGCGAATCATAAAAAAATCTTTTTCATTTCATGTTTTACTTATCATCAACTTACCTCGGATAAAACCAAAAACAAACAAGAAATTCGGTTTATTTCCAGTCAATTCTTAAGGCCGCACGGTCCAACAGACCTACAAGTATCGCCATCTGCAATAGCCCTTACAACTTCAAAAGATAAAAAATCCCAAAGGCAGGTAGATAGAGGAATAAAATATATCCGCAAACATAATTCTGGTGACCCACATTTGGTGAAATAAAACATTTATACTGAATCCCATATAATATTTTTAACGTCACTTTATGGTGACATCAACGGTTTATAACCTATGCGATTATGAGCATTTCGATCATAAAAAAGTCACTTACGTTTTTATAAATGTGATTAGAATGAATAATCTATAACGTTCTAAATTTAGGTTTGGTCATTTTGGAAACAGATTTTTTTTAAGCTTCTCGTGTCTTGCTCATAGCAGGGCCTAGTGTTAAAACACTTAACATTTTTTTATTTCTGAAAGTATTTTGCTCTTTTAAATATGAAATAGGACTTTTAAGATGTTAAATAAATTCATCTCCATAGTTCCTGCGATTGGAACGTTTCACGTTCCACCAATGATGATATTATTAAGCTTTTAATTATTTATTTAAATAAAATTAAATCAGCTTCACGCTGTACCCCGCATACAGCTGGATAGGCAGAGGGAACCTAGTGTTAACACACTCCGTTCCCCACTTTTCACCAAATTTTTTAAGGCATTCCGTGTTGCAGAGCGGAACTCGACGCCGGGACTTTTTTATAAGCAATTTATTTAATTTTATTAAAATGTTTTGTTTGTATCGTATTTAATAAAATACAATTTCAAATCCTAATAATATAAATGAAGTCTTAATATTGCAAATGACTGTATCTAAGCTAACAATAGCTTTAGAATAGCTCAGATTTCCACTGTGTCGAATTCCTTTGTGACCGATAATAATGCTGTCAAGGATATGATTATAGTTGGTTTATGTGTAGCATTAGAAATCACTTATCTAAATTGTAATTTGCAAATATATAGGATTTATATATATGGTCGTTTATATAATTATGTTATAAGATCCAATTTCTAATAGATTTTTTTCTCGTTCACGCTGTATTCCGCAAGTAGAAAGGTGGCAATGGAAGCCTAGTGTTAAGATACTCCGCTCCCAATGTTTCGCCGAGATTTGGCATTGCGTGTTGAGTGACGGAACTCAACGCCGTGCTTTACCCCGACACCAGAGCGTAGAAATGAAAATATAAACATATATTATTTTTATAATATTATGTGCAGTAAAGTACATAAATATTGTATCGCACCAATGATAATTGTTAATGCAAATGACACAACATAGTATGAACACGATCACACACTCCTGTTCTTAAAAGAAATCATTGTTATATTTTATTTATCCCATATTCAGCAAAGTAAGTAGAGGGGGCTAGTGTTAAGATTTCCACTTTTCGCCGTATTCTGGAGGCATTGCGTGTTGAGTGGCTGAACTAAACGCCACACTCTGAGCCCCTGCACCACGACTGACCTCAACTTATTTTATGATACAGTGTTTTCTTTTATTTTCTGTAATGAGAATATAGTCTTAAGACACCGTTTTTTTCTTTTTTTCGTCTGTATGAGAGTACCTAGTGTTAAGACACTCCAATCCTCACAGTGCGCCGAATTTTCAAGGCAAGAAGAAATATAAATATTAATAAACAATAATAATTTATTCACCCGGTTGGGAATCGAACACACTACTGTCGCGTTTACAACCACACACTTGTGCACCACGACGTACCAAATATATTTTATCATACTATATTTTCTACATACCTAGTCCAGAACATCATTGACATGGAGTGGACACAGGATAGTTAAACTAGACGTCCAAAGACAATTTCCTTACAAGCCATTAGGACGTTAGTTCCACAACTAACAGGAGTTGAATGCTGACTTGGCGTGCTCTTGATTTACTTGGGAGCTCTGATGCTATTAGGTCGGCTTTTTACTGTGATATAATTAATATTTTATTGACTTGGACTAATTAATTTTAATATAATCCTAAATAAAATAGAGACCAGTCGTGGCGTAGGGGCTCAAAGTGTGACTGCAAAATCGACTGGTCGTGGGTTCGATCCCCACTCGAGGAGATGAAATATTTATTTACATTTATTTTTTCATTTCTTCGCTCTGGTGTCGAGGCATAGGCGCAGTTTCTTAACACTAGATTCCCTCTGCATACCCTGCTGTGTGCGGGATAAAGCGTGAAGATTATTTTATAATTATAAACTAGATTCTTTTATTAGAGAGAATAGAGAAAATTGTAGACGACGACTAGTTAGTTATACGTATTGTTTTTATGGTTCCGGGCCTCAAAGGCAAAAACAAAACTCTTGTAGGATCACTTTGTTGTTCGCCGGTCCACCTGTCTTCCTATCGAGATTTGAAATAGTTAGTCGAGATCAAAAAAATCTCATACAAAAAGAATGCATATTTAAGTTTCTCAACTTTTATTATTATATATTTATTCTTCCTGTTGACTTACAATGCTGAAATTGCTTCCATATCCTCGGTATACAAATAAGACTCGCACTTGGCCGATTTTTTAAAAATGAAAAACAAAATCTTATACAGATAATACCTTTATCCTTATTCCTATCGTTCTTATTCTTTCTATTATCTTTATTTTGTGTGAATAAAGTAATAACAATAATTCAAACATCTATAACTTACGCTATAAACTATAAAGCTGTCAGACGCAATCCTAACGGAAGCGCTCTAAAAGATACTCGGATTGTCGAAAGTGATTACACAGCGGGAATCCCCAATCTATGTGGTTCGTAATCTTAGGCGAGAACTAATATTCTTTATCAATATAGTTAGAGTATCATCAATATAGTATTCACTTATAGTATTGAGCTACCCTGGCGTATTAAGTCATTCGATGTTTGTGAATTCGATTTCCAATCGAGAAAATTATTTTAAGTTGTTTTCATCTAATTATATGAATAAGATACAATTAATACGCCGTGGCGCAGTGGGACAAGCGCTACCCAATATTTTCTTTGCCTGTCTTATTTTGACACAGATATATAAAACAATAAAAATACAAAAAAAACTTAATTTAAAAAAAACTTATATTAAGTTATATTTTAAAAAATGAAGTATTTCTATATAGTTCTTAGTCCTGAAATGTCAAGACGCTACCAAATAAAATAAGAGCAGCCTAACTCACACGACGACCTTGGATTCGATGTCTTTATAGGAGAAAGAAATATTTCTTCGGCTCTGGTAAGACAAATGCGGCGTTAAGTTTCGCCACTCAAAAAAATGCTTAAAAAAATGATACATGATCTGTTTAATAGCATGGAAAACTCTCATTAAGTTAAATTTCAGTGACGTTGCACACAAAGTTCAACGTCGAGTTAAATTGGTTTCGTAGCCTTTTTGTAAAATTATAACTAACTATATAATTTTTATTTATGATATATTTATTTAAATTAATATTATCCTGTCTTCGATGTGGTATAGAGGCAAATCACAATGTTGATTCCATTCCATTCCTCCAGAATTCGACGAAAAATGGAAAAGTAAGTGTCTTAATACTAGGTTCCCTCTGCCTACCCTATTGTGTGCGGGATACAGCGTGAAAGTGATTTAATTTTAAAGTGTCTTATTACTTATATGAAAAATATTTTAAATATTCAAATATTACATTCATTTACTGCTTAAGATTCTTCGATATCAATTGTAAGCCTCATAGCCATTTTTCTGTAACGTAACATTAAATTCTAAATTTATTGGCGTTCTGACCCTAAAAGACCAGATATTTTTTAAAATTTGCAACTTTAGCTAACTCCAATTGTAAAAGGAAGCTTAAATATTTTTCAAAATCTTGCTTTTATATAATTTTATTAGTTGTTATCTCGACTTAACATACTGTAGCGGTTTTCTAAAACTATTTCAATTTATGACTATCCGCATTGCTATATGATAAGATGTAGAAGAAACTTAATGTTAAGATACTTGATTGCCCACTTTCCACCGCTTTTGTTGAGAGGCAAAACGAGACCCCGCAGTTTGTCTTGTTACCAGAGTGGGGAAATGAAAATTAATGTCCCCGAATGGGAATCGAATCCACAAGAGTTAGACCCTGTGCCACTACACCACGACGGAGTACTATGTAAATATTTCAAATAAAATACATAAAAAATTATAATATTCTATTACAAATATCCAATCAATCAATCATTTTTTTTTATAATAGGTAGATCATTACATAAGAAACTTCTCAGAATTTAGTGAAAACACCGAGGTCTAACGTACTGTAAGAAAAGAGCTCTCTTCTACTGTTTGAGCTCTTACTAACCAAACTTGTTTCAGTGAATTTCTTTCTCATGGGTCATGAGTTATTCTTTGGTTTTGCCAATAAATATAGAACACCATTGTTCACCCTTCCCCTTTATTAATTCCGCACATAATTCACACGTTTCCGTCTGTAAGCGTTACGGTTTTGGTTGAACTCGCTGTTTAAGACAAAGCGCAGCGTTGAGCTCCGGCACTCAACACGCAATGGTGTCGAAAATTGGACTAAGTGTGGAGAATGATGACGTTGGGATTTTAGCAATATTATAGGAGACAAACGAAAATACGTTACACTCGATACACTTGTTACAATGAGAAGCGTTTATTAAAATAGAAATCAGGTATCGTGACGAAATACTGATAGATTGGATAGAAAATAAAATTATACTTTTGCTTACATAAATTGTGCAGGCGTTTTGCGTGAAAAGGTATATTTTGACACTAGGTTGGATGCTATATACAGCATGTAGCTAACATTATATATTTAAAAATATTTTTATTTGAAATATAACATTTGAGTGCCAAAATTTATAAATAAAGTATTCAATATTCAAGCATAGTTTAATAGTTCATGGATGATAACTTTTATACAGAAAAATATTTTTGACTTATATTTTTGTGTGTTAAAATTAATAAACTGTAACAAGCTTGGTTAGAAATTTGGCTTTTTTGGCTTCAAATTTTTATTATTTTGTAGACAAAATATAGTGATATGTAGATACAAATGGTCGTGGCAAGGTGAACAGCGTTTGATTGTAAGCCACGATGATCGTGCGTTCGATTCCCACTCGGAGAAATGACTATAACAAATTAGTTTAATTTCCGCTTATTTAGTAGAAAAACAATAATAAATGGTTCCCTCAGTATATACCAATGCCTAGCAATTTTTTGAGGATAGTGGGGAACGGAATCAAAGAAAACACACGGTTGAAATGTATGCACGTAATATATTTATGGGTTCATATTTAAGTCGAGGGAATACTCCTGTTATGATTATTCGTGGGTTTTTCAATGTTTCTATATTGGAAATTAACTAAAGTTATCTAGATTCTTTGTGACAATTTCAGTACAAGTACATTACTCTTATTTAATTTTATGATGACAATTTAATTTGCAAAACGTAAAAAAAACTAAATGGCCAGTAACAGTTTTGAACATCAAAGTTACAAAAGAATGATTGAATTACCTTACATTTGAAAACAAATAGATATTCAAATTTTAAAATTTGTGAATTCCACTTGCAGACATGAATGCAGATATTACATGTAGGTATATATTTTTTTTATATGTCATATTTATGCTAAAAAAAATCTTTTCGGATATTGCACAATTTTGTCATCCCGAGAAGAAACATATATCTTTCACCCACTTCCACGGGTTGACCGGAAGAAATCTGTTTTAGAGATAAGTCCACCTTTGTAAACCTCATTTCTGTAACTTTTTTTATTTATAGTGTAATAAAGAATATATATAATGTCGATTTTATAGGCGATTTTTATTCTATAGCTTGTTTTTTATGTATGTTAATATGTTGTTTTTGTATTCGTATAAGGATGGAGCTTCTAAAGTTAATATTTTAAGAAAAAAAAGTATGTAAATTAAAATATCGTATTTTGAACTGTAATAATTATGACCAGTCGTGGCGCAGTGGCACGAAATGTGACTGTAAAACCGACTGGTTGTGGGTTCGATCCCCACTCGAGGAGATGAAATATTTAAATACATTTATATTTCCATTTCTTGGCTATGGTGTCGAGGCTAAGTGCGGCGTTCAGTTTTGCCACTCAAATGGAAACTCTGAATTCGGAAAAAAGTGGGGAACGGAGTGGCTTAACACTAAGTTCCCTATGCCTACCCTGCTGTGTGCGGGATACAGCGTGAAGCTGATAAAAAAATTATAACAATAGTTATCATATAAATATTTTATATTCTTTTTTTTTTGGCGGTTGTTCCTTTACATAAATATATCTATATACTGATGTAGTAAAATTTTGGTTTTTTAAGCTCTCACTGTTGGCAAAGACAATTTAGTGTATATTTCGTTGCCCACGCACCGTAGTAGTGCAGTTTTAGGTTAAATTTTCAATCTTAATTGAACCTACAGCAGTCGCACGCAATGCCGCTGCGCCATAATGGTCTATATGTAACTATTATTATTGTAATTTATTAATATTTTTTCGAAGTTTCAATTAAAACTTCAATTATATAGTACAAAATAAAAAAATCAAAGCCAGGTAAAAAATTTGCATGAAAAAAGCAAATGGTGACCAATCGCTCCAAAGTGTGGAAGGGACAGTTAGGCTATTTTCAAAAGCAACGGTATTTCATGTTTAGTTGTTCCCGTTAAGGTTAAGTAATTGAACCTATGTAGGCAGGAAATAATTAAGGCTATTTATTTTTGCTTTATACAACATACGATAACTAATTGTTTCTTTTTTCAGTGGGGAACTGAAGTGTTTTAATGGGAACGTCTTAACATTAGGTTCTCAGGTTCCCTTTGCCTACGTTGCTATGTACGGGATGCCTGAAACTGTTTCTTTAACAAAATAATTCTAATGAACATAGGGAATCGTACTACGTAATCTTAGGTGACCCTGTGATCCTGCTTAATGTGAGAAAAGATTGCACCTTTTTCTCTATCTACTCTCCAAAACAAAAAATATAAAAGAAAATTCTACTACCATTCGAAATATATTTTATAGCTATTCTAATATACTGTACAAAAGCGAAGGCCAATTTAAATCCTTTACCCGAATAGTTCTATGCGGGCACTGTCTGATTGTAGTTTACGCTTTACGCCGATAGAAATAGAAAAATTTCCTTTTAAACCGTAACGAGGAATAGCGGTGACCGATACAACGTTACTATCAGTTCTCGAACTCCTAGTTAAAAAATGAAAATTATGAATTTTTAAAACATAATTTAATTAAATTATTGGTTATATCAATCAAAATTTTACTTATTCAATAAGGCTTATTTTTTTTTAAACTTAACACTATATTCGGAATATAGCAGAGGTTGAGAATACATAGGGTTAAGATTCTCCGTTCCTCACTTTCCGCTCAATCCTCGAGGGATTGGGTGCCAGCTGCTAGGCAGCGCCACGCTTATTACCAGAGCAAGGAAATGAAAATAATTCATGCCCTCGATTGTGAACCGAACCCACAACCGTCGCGTTGACAGTCGGAGGCTGTAATTGGCTTAATTAATTACACATTTTCATATTAAATTGAAAGCAGAAATGTTGCATATACATTTATTTTGTTTTTTGTAAATTGAAAAATTTAGAGTACACAGTAGTTTGCGAGCGAATTGGCATTCCGCCAAAAGTCGCGACGACCTATATATATTTTAATTTTAATTTATTCGTT
Source organism: Heliconius congener (assembly GCA_018230605.1). NCBI lineage: Eukaryota > Metazoa > Arthropoda > Insecta > Lepidoptera > Nymphalidae > Heliconius > Heliconius congener. The sequence continues at coordinate 16,553 of DWAO01001798.1, forward strand.
TTGTTTGAAATTGTTTAACAAAGAACGTGTAATGTAAACAAATCTTTTTTTTATTAAATAAAAGACTAGATTCAGTTGTAGTGTTTTAAATCACATTTTTTCCTCAAATCAGAATGAGGCTTATATAATCCATATCAACTCCTTCAGCACTGTCATGCACACACTGAGATTAATTTTAACTATAGACACGATGGTTGTCGATTCAATTCTCGTTTAGAACAGTTAATATTTTTAAACTATATCTCATTTCACACGTTGTATCAAAATTGGGTAGTAAATACTGAACGAAATGTTACAACTCTAGGCTTTTTTTATGAAAAAAATTAAAAAGAACATTATTTCCATAAAATGACAATAGTAGCATCACATACGACTCACAGGCGGTCGCCATCAAAACACCGAACTGTCGAGGCGGAAAACGAAGCGGTGGAAAATTCTGCCCACTCATATTTCTGTACATGTCGTGGTTCATATTTCACTCGGGTGTCACTGTTTTAGATTTTCTAACTATATATAGATATAGTTTTATAATCTCGTATGTCGTCGGTGTGATTTTCGGACGTCCATCATTTTTTGGACAGCTTTTGTTACAAGATCTGGCAGTTGATTGATCTCTTGCGTGAAATAAATCATATTTTTGAAAAGTTTACTATTTTTAGATAAAATTCTAGTACTAATGTATATAAAAATTGTGAGAATCGATGGACGTCTGTTCCACTTTCACCAGATTCCGTTCAGAGAGTATTTTTTATTTATTGGTAATATACATTTAGATGAATACTTTACACAGTTTTCATCAAATTGATTCTTTGACAGTAAAACAATTCAGTTTTAAATAGATAGATATCATCTTAGCTCATTTTAATAAATATTATTAGAATACGGAAATAATTTCGATTTGTAAATAAATAACTGTTGTTCAAGCTGTGGCCTATGCCGCGTTTGCGTCGCTAGTATAATATAAAAAAATCAGCTTCACGCTGTATCCCGCACACAGCAGGGTAGACAGAGGAAACCTAGTATTAAGACACTCCGTTCTCTACTTTATTCTGAATTCTGGAGGCATTGCGTATTGAGTGGACTGCGGAACTGAGCTCCGCGATTTGCCTCGACACCAGAGCGAAGAAATGAAAATATACATTTAAATAAAT
>DWAO01001799.1:0-17703 GCA_018230605.1 Heliconius congener
ATATATATATATATATATATATATATATATATATATATATATATATATAACTATAGAAATTACAATAAATTGTTTCAAATCGTAAAACAACAGTAGAAACCTTAATCCACGTTTTTATCCAATAACATAAAAAAAAACCATTTATGTGGATCACTTTTATAGGGAGGGCGTTCATCAGTAATAGTTAAAATAAAATAAACACCGCCGCGCCGCGACCTAAATAGAACTCCCTCCTACCAGATCAGCTACCACTGAACACCATTTCTACTTTTTTAATTTATTTTTTCGTCAGCAACGACGTAGTTGCTACGTAAAACATAATATAAGTAAAAACCAGTTGCGGTCACAGCTGGAGTTCAATTGCACTGCACCACGCCGTTTACAGATGGGTTGTATCGTCGTATAAAAACTCGGCTGTCACATTTTTTAATACATTAGTGGGTCTATTTAGTTTTTGTTGGCTTTTGGTATCATTAGGGTTCCGTACACTTATAAGATCACTCTGTTGCCACGTTCGTTCGTTCCAAACATTTATTTATAAATCTTTATAAATAACATTTTTTATTTACTGTTAAAGTTATTCTCAATTGATATTTGCCCCGGATGACTAACCACTGTCCCACCAGACTAGATACAGAATACAAAACTAGCTACTTATTGCAGCCGTTGGAGAGATAGCTGGAGGCCAAATCCGGAACAAAGCTAACGAGTAAGAGCGAGGCTTAGTATGACGTGCTTCGTGTATTATTATAATACAATATATAGACGTATGGAGATGTGTGTGAGTATGTGCATGTGTGTTTGTGGGCGATATTTCATAAGCAGTGCAGAGATACAAAGAGAGCACCGCGACCCTGACACACTTACTGAATAAATCTATAAGTTCATTTTTGAAATAAAATAAAATAAAATTATGATATAAAATAAAATTAAAAAAAACCATCAATGTTCTCATAGACGGAGAGTACGTGCAGATGTGGAGGGCCACTTGATCATCTGTTAGTCCATTCTAAATTGTATTTTGATTTGGATTTACCGTAGAGACGGTAGCGGTACCTACCGTCCACCACGCCCACCTAGCCTTGGTTTCAGGCGTCCCGTACAAACATTTCAAGCGGCTTCTCGAGTGCTTTTCGAAGAAAGTCCGCTTCATTAATGCTTAATTGTATTTAATTACTTTATAAACTGATAAAACAAAACGCCGTTTCAACAATGGTATCGTACCAAGACGTATGTAAGCTACAAAATTAATAACAAAAATTTTTATTTTTATTTATTTTTATTTATTTATTTTTAGATTCATGCTGTATCATATATTCATAATGTAGGCAGTGGGATCCTGGGAACCTAGTGTTAAGACACTCCGTTCCCATTAGGACACTTGCACTCCCCATTTTCTGCCGAATTCTGGAGGCATTGTTGAGTGGTGGAACACAACTCGTTACCAAAGCGAAGGAAATGAAAACATTAAATATTTTCTCTAGTAGAAATCGAACCCACAACCCGTCACGTTTAGAGTCGCACGCTTCTGCCCCTTCGCTACGACCGGCCTTAGCCTTCCATAACCAGTTTAATTCCGGCTAATCAAGACTTTCGTAGTTATAATTAAAAATGGCTTTACGCCGCAGCGCCCTGAATGCCTAGTGACCTATTTGAGGCAGAGCGAGCTTTTGGGTTAACTGCCTTTTTTGTATGTTTTTTTTCCAGTTTTTCATCAACTGCCTACAGCTTGGCAACACTGTGACTAACTTAGAATGGTTCAATTTAAACTATAAGGTTAGGTCGCTAGCCTTGATATATACAACTCTATTTGCTGGCATAGGAATATAAGGACAATAACATAAAGTGTTAGTCCACACTTAAGAATGATTAGATACTAACAACATAAATAAGTTGTAACAAGCGTATAAGAATTGCCACGTACCTCGATAAGGACGTATGGCTTAGTTAGTCAGAGCGCTTGGACGGTTTCCAAAGTGGCGCGGGTTCAAATCCCGCTAAGTTCGAATTTTTATACGTTTTCTTAATAAGTACCTTTCAATTGACTTCAATATGTACGCTACTGCAATTAAATAAACTCGCACTTTTTTAGACTTGTATGGATAACATGCAAGTAAACAAAGAATCAGCGAAAAATCACGCAACGGTTGTATTCTTAACCCACTTTACGAGCACCCGGAAGAGAACCGACCTTGTAAAGCGAGGAGTAAAGCGACTCAAGCGAGTGCTTCATTATGCCCAAGTATTTATTATTTAGTGGGCTTCGCGGCGTCGTAGGTATTGAGAAAAGTAATTATGCGCTTATATACATACATACGTTTAATGCGATAGCTGTACGTCCAATTTTACTTAGGATTTTTATTTATATTTTGAACTACTATAGAGTATCGTAATGACGCATCACTTTCATATTTTGATTGTTCTGTGTTAAAAATGCGTTATTATAATGAACAAATAGCGAGTTCAGTGCAAAAGTTAAATGCTGGGGATGCAATCTAAGTTTGAAAATACTGTTTCTGCATACATTAACATAAAGAAATTTAAAAAATCCCTACCATTACGTCATTGTGGCACCGAATGCGCATACTGTGTTAAAATGCATTGAAATTGCTGCATCATTTAAATAAACAAAAACAAATTTGTTTTTTATGTTCAACAAAACGCATGATGTTTTAGAGTACGTCACTAGTCACGTGGGTTGGCTCACTGTAGTTAATATTCAACTGTTAGTGTCCCATCACTATCGGCAATGGCTACCAGCTGGTGAGTGGTGGCAATCGAAACGCTGTATTGTAACTTGTGAATGTAAATTGAGGCCGTGCAGAGTAATTTACTATGCTCGAACGCGTTTTATGTAAAATATATATTGAGGCCAGTCGTGTGACTGTGGACGCGACAGGTCGCGGGTTCGAATCTTACGCGAGGAAATTAAATAAATAATGTTTTCAATTCCTCGCTGTGGTAACAAAGCAAAGCACGGTGTGGAGTCTGCCATTCAACTTAGGAAACATAAATGTGTCAATGGGAACTGAGTGTCTTAAAACTAGGTTCCAAGGTTCCCTCTGCCTACACTGCTATGTGTGGGATTCAACAAGAAGTTAAATAAATAAATAAATTAATAGTCTTAAGGATAAAGGATGACATATATCTATCTCGCTACATCAACTTCGAGAAAGTTCGATACCAACGTCTCCACAGCACAGCCTGAATCACGCGGTGACGCAAGCGTGGCTTTGTAACCTCGTTATTACGGACCCCGGTCAGTTATAAACTGAATATTATATGAAAATTATTATTATTAAAACATCTATATATATAAAAGAACTTGTTCTGAGGTAAGACGCACGCGCAGCCGTAACCGCTGATGGTAGAAACGTGAAATTTGGACAGATGTTTATTTTTATAATCTGGACATCCACTAAGAAGGGATTTTGAAAAATTTTAACTCTAAAGGGATGAAATAGGGGTTGAAAGTTTGTATGGAAAAATCTTTAAGTCGCCACCGATTTTTGTAAAAAATTTAATTCAGACTGTTAAAAATATTTTATTGAACACGTGTTTCGTGGTTTCGCGCGCCCTCTAGTATATTATAAATAAATAGTTTTCACTTTTCACAATGTAAAACAACATACAGATCAACGCAAACAACACAGATCAACACAAACAATCAAGTTTTTATTACAATAAGTTTCATTATACACAATTTATAAATTCTACGTTCGTAAAGATTTTTGATCGATATCGTTTTCTCACTCTTCCGACAATGGTTTCTTTTTATACAATCGGTCATATAAAAAAAATCTTTTTAAATGAACTTTAAAGAAAAAATGTACAGAACTTAACAAGCTTACTCTAAATAGACCAGAGCATTACTCATAAGTTTAAAATAGAATTGAAAGTATTGTCATCTCTCTCTTAGTGATAAATAACAAACTGATTAGTGGCCTCAAATACTTCAAAAACGTATTAGTTTAATCTTAAAGAATATAAAACAATATCGCGGAATATTGCCATTTCTATGTTTTCGTGCGATATATCTACGAGTATAACAACGCGTCTTAGTTTTTGTCAGATCTACTACAAATAAGAACAAAAAAATTGTTATGTTACATATTCAAAATTAAATTTATTTAAAAAAAAAGCACTTTATTCTTCTCTAAAGCTAGCTAGCTTTTTAATAAAGGCAAAAAAAACAGAAAACAGTGAATTCCCGCTAAAAGTAGACAGACAGTCAGTTTTACACTATACATATAATAGAAAGAATGTATTTAAAACCCAGTCGCTAGATTACAGTGACCTTGACACCAAAGAGCTAGTTGCCATAATATTCCAGGCATAAAACACAATGCTAAACACGTAATGGGTTCTAATCCAGCGAAGTTTACGGCGCAGTGACCGGCGAGAGGCGTGGCGACTCACGCCACTGGCCCGGAAGCTCCTACTCCTGACTACTGAACGAGCTTAATGTGGAGATAAAATTTACATGCATAAGCACAAGGATGTGACTGTAACGCGCCGGTTGTGGGCTCGATCGCCACTCGATATAATGAATTATTATGTATTATTATTTTCATTTACTCGCTCTGGCACCAAGGCAAAAAGCCCGGCGTCTAGTTCCTTGTAAAAGTCGGCGGAAAGTGGAGAACGGAGTGTCTATCACTATGTTACCTCTGCCCAATATGCTGCTTGCGTGATAGAGCGCGCGTCATTGTGGTCTTAGGTACTTCTTTTGCAACACATATTGAGGTCATTATTATTACCCAGTAAACACGAATAGTCACGTGTCCAATATCCTAAAGTATTGAAACGACAAATACTAATGACGCATAAGTGATTGTGAACATTTTCACCGTAACGCCGCGTCAATGCACTACAATTGGTTGTTTTGTTTGATTTAAATACGTTCCTATTGCTGATAAGGGCAGGCCGGGGGGTGCCGGGGTCCCGGGGTCCCGGGGTGGCCATTGTTTCCGCTCAAAACGACAAAGAGCTTTGCTTTTTGTATTACAGCTTTTGACTAAAACATAAAGCATTCATTTGTTTCCTCGTGAAAGTACCAAAAGTTGAATATAATAAGGAAAAATGCCTCTGCACTGAGAGCTGCCATATCTGGCGAGAGCACTACTCTGTTTATGTTAGTGTAAAATGAGGCAATATTTTTAAGTACCGAAATACTTTTTACAATGTTTTCATTCAGCTTAATGCTGTATTCGCATGTCGCAGCGTAGATAGAGGGAGCCTAGTAAGTTAAGACACTCCGCTTTGTAATTTTGCCTCGACACCAGAGTGAAAACATGAAAAATTAAATATTACATTTTCTCGAGTGGTAAATTGAACCCACACCATGTCGCGTTCACAGTCACACGCTTGTGCACCTACGCCACGACTGGCTTCTTTATACTTTATACAAATGCAAGACAAAAAATTAATTGTGATCTCTATTACGACAATAAAGAACACGACCGCGCTGAAGCAATTGCCTATGGCATTGTAAGTTATGTAATCGTCTATAAGAATGTAATAAGATTGCAAATGGATCGTAGACTACTTTTTGCCTGTATCAGATGATGTCGTAACAAGTTCCAGACAGGCGGACGGACCTGACAGGCTACAATAGGGCTAGGAATAACGGAGGCGTCTCCGAGGGAGCGGACGAGTCCATCCAGCAGGAAACTGACGCCTATCACGGGCCCGCTCGAGCAGATGCACTTGGTTTTCATGAAACGCTACACAAAAACAAAAGTTGCCCTTTTATTTTTTGCATGAACAACTGGCTACCTAGGGTTACAGGGCTACACTAACTACCAAGCTTGAAGAGTTGTTTATTTCGTTTGGAGTTTTTTTTTTATAATTGTAGGTACTAACTTATTTAAAAATACGTACACTTGATTTTGACAAAATCATGGATAGCTTCCTAATAAATTTGGCAAGGTGTCGTTCCTCCACACGCCAGCTGATAGAATGAGGTCGACGGCCGGTCTCAAGACTGACGCAGTGTCGATACATTGAGGCCGGAGCGTGCAACACGCGCTGATTGCATATTACAACATATATGTATATCAAATCAAATCAAGATGTAATTCATATAACTTTTTAGCTTCACGCTGTATCCCGCTAATGGCAGGGTAGGCAGTGGGAACCTACGACACTAGTGTTAAGACAATTTCGTTTCCCATTTTCAACCGAATTCTTGAAGCATCGCATCTTGAATGGCGAAACTCAATATTATACATGTAAATATAAAATCCCTTCAAGATGTAATTAATATTAATTGGTAAATAATTAAGAAATGGCTTTATTGCCCGTTATTGGTAAAAGAATTAAAAAGTATCAATCTTATTAAATTTTGTAAAGCGATAATTAAGACTAGAGACCGTCGTGGTCCGGTGGTGGCACAAGTGTCCAATCGTAAGCGCAACGGTTTTTGATTTGATTCCCACTTCAGGAAATGAAGAATTTAATATTTTTATTTGCTTCATATTTCATTTGCTCTGGTAACAAAGGCAAAACTCAACGTTGAGTTCTGTTACTCAACGACTCAACTCAACTTCAACAACGCAACGTCTTGAAACTTTGGCGAAACCTTGGGAACGAAAGTGTCTTTACACTAGGTTCCCAAGTTCTGCGAGAAAAATAGTCTTTTATAAATAAATGCGGATTGGTTTTAAAAAAAATATTTTTTATTTTTCATTTTATTAATAGTAATTAACAAAAAGAAAAAATATAAAAAAGTTTAAGTATTTAGGTAAGTTCCCTTCAATATGTTTGTATGTACAAATGAGTCACTTCCTACTAAAATAAGCAATCAAGGCTCTTCCATTAATAGCAAATGCTTACATTTATCTCAATGTAAACACTTAGTGATGTTAACAACACAACAAAGATATGGTCTTAAAAATGAGGATATCTTATATATTCTTAAATAAATTGTAACCCACATGAGCAATTTTATTTTAGCTTCATGCTGCATCCTACACATAGCAGAATAGACAGAGGAAACTTGGAAACCGAGTGTCAAGACACTCTGTGCCCACAAAATCATTTCACTTTCCCCCACAATATCTAGGCATTATGTATTGAGAGGTGGTACCCCAACACCGCTGTTTGCGTTGTTACCATGATGAGGAGATGGATATATTAAAAATTTCACTCAGCATGGGAGAATTATTAAAATTATTTTTTAAAAAATTCTCTGATGCACAAAGTAAGATGTTGGGTTCTGCCTCATTACATAGTGAAAAATAAAAAAGTATAAAATTTTATTTTTTAAAGAAATTCATTTAGATCTAGTGTCTACAATGTCTACAATGCTTGTTTATGAATTTTATGAATTGTATATTAGTCAGCTGATAAAAGTCATGTTAACGTCGATAGTTAATATGTAAAGTACTTGAAAATGTATGAATGTATAATACAAAATTATATCTAAGTATCTTATCAACCATTTACATAGAAAGTTAAGACAATAATCAACACCTGTGTTAAATTTAGTTTAAATAAATAGATAGATAAAATTAAAAGCTGCATATGTGGGATATATCACAAAGCAAAAAATTAAGTTATGTATTAAAAGGATAACCAATTACAAATGTTAAGTTTATAATTAAATGAAACTTTTGTTTCTATGAATTCAAAATAGATTTTTGAGTATCAGCCTTTATTATAACTGATTGAATAAAATCAAATTGACTGATTTTAAATAAAATCAAATTTTTGGTTAATGTTTCTAACCCAAAACAAAAGAATGATTTTTATTGAGAATATAATAAAATAGTTTATTCTGTATTTTACTTCATGTGATCATTTCAAAATTATTATTATTAATTTTGTTTATTTATGATTGTGTATAGAAAAATAAGGTTATAAGATATCTTATTAATCTATGACTTGTAATATAGATCCATAAAATACTTAGTAATAATAACCTTTTATGACTGTATTGACTATATAATAAAAAATATTTCAATAGAAATATAGTTTGAGGTGTGAGATGAATACTGTTTATCCACAACTATTGATCAAACTGCAGTCTATTGTTATGACTTGTGAAAAAGCATTGTGTGTTAATTTTGAATGCCTGACACCACTCTCTACATCCTGATATCATATTGTACTCATATATCATTTCATTTTTTAATTTGGTTTGCATAGTTCTGTCATTTTAAATTTATTAAGTCTTCATAGTTTGTAATGTTTGTAGACTAGATCACCTTGCAAGTGACAACTAACTTTCTAGCTACTAGCTTAGGAGTTTATATATAATTCATTTGTATTAATTTCCATTGCTTTACAATAGTAAATAACCCGTTTAGTAAATAAACTTAAAATTAACTGATTGTAAGAAGATAAATATATAAACATGTTCTATTGCTATGATAGTGGCTTGTGACTTACCTTCTGGATACGCCTGTTTATTGGCGATGAAGTCGATGATCATGTGGGTGGAGTTGTAAAGGTGCCCCATGGCTCTCATATCGAACTCGAACTTGGAGACGTAGGTGGCGTTTATGACGGGCTCGGAGTAGTTCACCTCGGGCATGTACAGCACGCTGGGGTCCCGCAGGTTGTCCGTCAGGTCGGGCAGCCAGTCCTGGCCGGCCGCGAGGCCGCCGCCCAGCGTCAGCAACGCTAGCACCGTCCACATCATGATGCCGTTTAGACTGACATCCACATCCACATCACACTGCACTGCACATCTCTTAGCTAACACTATTTTAACGATTAGTTCGCAGGGTAAGCTATCTGTTTGCAAAACAAACACACAAAGATACCCACTCACCAAACATAAATAAAAACTATTAGAGTTGTAAGCACTCACAAAAAGAGCGTATTAATTCTTTTTAGGTCACAACTAGTTGACACTGTACTTAATAATATTTGATAAATATTTTCAGTCAGAATTCCATGTTTTGCTAAATATATATATTTTACGGCGGGACGCGGGCGCCGCGCGAACGCCTCGGTCGATGTACGGCGGTGAATGAATGCGAGATGCGATCGGGACGGGAGTCGCCGCTCGCCGCAGATAATTAAGATTTTGAGAAAAAGCCGACTGCGACCGAACACGACCGAGCGAACGTAACTTACCATTCGTGTCATTGGTGTCCGGATTTTTTTTTATTTTCTTGCCATTCAAAAAATGATTTATTATTACGTTACCGGTACATTTTTATTTAACTCTATATTAAAGTATAAATTAAAGATGTTGAATATGACATTAACTGAAATTATATTGTAACATCGATCCATCGATAATGTTAAAAGAAATGTGGACGTATAAATGCTGGCCGTTTATACAATATAGATTGCACAAGTAGATAGCGGTGCTATTTTTGATCACATTGTTTTCTATTAATTTTACTTTTCTTTAACAAATATGTAAAGCTTTCATTCTGGCAGCACTGGCGTTACAGTATGACGTTTATTTTGTAATATTGCTACAGTTACCGCCCTCTGTTAAAGAAATGCGCCTGTAAATGTTCCTTGTTTAGATTTAATACGCAAGATGTCGTCGGCTGTTTTGGATCACAAAAGGTTAGCAAAAAGCAAATTAATATTTTTATTTGCACTATCACTACCAACATTCACTTTTATTTCTACGAAAGATGTTCTTTTATTACAATAATTTTAAACTTCAAATTATTATATTTTAGTTTCACGCTGTATATATCCACGTTGCAGGGTAGGCAGAAAGAACCTAGGATCCCAGTATTAAAACCCTCCGTTCCCATTAAAACACTTCAGTTCCCTACTTACCAAAGCGATGAAAGGAAAATATTTTATTTCCTCCAATGGCAATCGGACCTACAACCCTTTGCGAATGCAGGCGCACACCTGTGCCCATGTTACACAACTGGCCTCTTTTAAAATTAGTAAATTTTAAACAAATAATGACTTTTAATACCTTTCGGCTTTAAATATAAAATTACAGTTAAAATATCGTTAATAGTGATATCGTTAAGATATTAATAGATTAGTTTAGTAAGAGAAATACATAATATATAGTTAAGTACTACATTTCAATATGAGATCTTCAAATCGGTTCAGTTGTTTAGGAGTGATTCAGAAAAAATATTTTGCAACTGGACTATTCATTATTAGTAAATTATTATTTAATAGAATAAAATCTTATACTTAAATTAATATCCTTTAAAAGGTGGCGATGATATTAAGATGTTTATAAACAAGAAAAGAGTTATTTCTAAGTTTGTTACGTGTTAATGAGAAAACAAAATATACAAAAAAATATGAACGAAATTGAATTGAACGATACAATGACATTTATAATAAAACAATGGTATTTCACTAATGAGACTTTATTGTAATCATAATAACAATATATTACTTTATATCCTTATACATATATTCTTATGTAAAGTTTCCATAGGTATTTGCAGATACTTACTATTCTATTACAACTAGCTATTATAAGAATTTTATTTGAATACAAATAGCAGCTATATATTATTTACATGAATTATTTAATTCCACTTCCACTAGTAGATAACAATCTTTGGTTCGTTTGTTCGTTGCTCGTGCTATCGGTGCTTTGGCATATTGGCGTGGCCAATGATGTCTTTATTCATTAAGGTTGTAGTAAAAACTATGTTGAAATTTAAACAGATAATATTAAAACAGTTAGATGGGTAATATATAAGCTGTAAAAAAAACCGATAATAATTTTTTTTTTCATGATATATAAAATTTTAAAAATAACAAGCATAAAAAATATATTTAAAAAAGTTGGCACCATTCTATGTAAAATTATAATTATGAGTTAACTGATCCCAGTTTTTTGATAGTGGCGGTTCACTTCATATTTTCTTAAGAAAGTCTATATTAGCCTTATAGACCTTTTCGGTTGGATAAAATTACGTTCTAGATACAGTGTTTCCGACGGGTCGTGGCCCCAAGAAGTTAGGTTTCCCACACTTTTGCGCACTGTGCTCTCAAGAGGAAAATACTCAAAATTAAGAAAATCTCAAATCAAGTCGCCATGCATCACGTACAGCTAACTGTACGTCGGCCAGGCCTCGTCGTTCGTAATGTACTTCGCTCAAGACTACACTATACATGTTCCCGTGCGCCGTCTACAGCCAGCAGCGCCACGTGCTCGCCGGCGGCGGGCGCGGCGTTGGGTTGCGCGGGCGGGCACGGCGCGCTCGCGCGTAGCGCCTCGGCGACGGTGCGCGCGCGGAGTGCCTGCGGGGCGAGGCCCTCCACCGCGCGCAGGCGCCGCGCCGTGGCCTCGCTGGCCTGGTAGAACACGAGCGCGCGCCCGCCGTCCTGCAGCTCCCTCACCACGCGCGCCAGCACCTGCGCGCCGGAGTGGTCCAGCAGCGCGAGCTCCTCGCAGCACACGAGCAGCGGGCGCGACGCGGCGGCCTCGGACGCGGCGCGGTGGATGGCGGCGGCGCTGCGCTCCGCGTTCACGTACACGAGCGCGCGGCGCAGGCGCACCACGACGGCGCGCGCGGCCGCCTCGCTCCACTGGACGTCGGGTGTAATATTAATGGTGGTTGACAATATTATGCTACTAACTTGTAATTTAGGTGTATTTAATAAATAAAATGTAATTGTAACTGTATCGAAGTAGGTACCTCGTCGCGGGCGCGCGGCGCGGGCGCGAGCGCGCACAGCGCGGGCGCGCGCAGCACGTCGCGCAGCAGGCCCGCCAGCGCGGCCAGCGCGCCGCCCAGCACGGCCGCCTCCACGCTCACCAGCACGCCCGCGGCGCACGTGCCCGCCGCCACCGCCGCCTCGCGCCGGCTGCGGCGCCACAGGCGCACTACGGTGTGGAAGTCGACCTGCCGTGTGGAGGGCGCGTTAGATCAGACGATGCCACTAATATCGGCCACTTTAAACAGACATTTCCCCTCTTTGGTTAGGAATTCCAAATACAAATGTATGGTTCCTACATTTTAGTTCTGGAAATTTCGATCTGCAGAACGAGCCCCGTGGACGGCCGAAAAGTTGACAATGAAGAAATTAAAGTTATTGTGAAAGCAGATTCATCGGAAACCACGTCCGAGTTAGCTGCAGGCTGCAGTGGAAGTGATAAAACTTTTAATCCACTTGAAGCAAATTGGGAAGATTAAAAACCTTGAAAGGTCCCTCACGAATTGAGTTTTCTCAAATCTGGCTAAACGATTACGGCAGACGTCTATTGTCAACAATTGCAAACCAAGATGAAAAGCTAGCAGCTAAACAACCGAGGCTGGTCAATCGCTTTACGCCACTGCTGCTTCACTATAAAGCTACACCACACACTTTAAAGACAAACCGTCTTTAAAGATTTTATTGATTTCCATCCGAATGGTGCCTTAGTAAAGAGATCAATTAACTGCCTATGAGACGGCAAAAGTGCATATATAACATTCGTCTATATTTTATTTAAATAAACATATTATATTAAAAAATATTCGACTATTTCCCATACCAAACGCCAATTTCGTGGCGCAGTAGCAGAACTGCAGACGCGTCGGCTTTGGATTCAATACCCACTTGGGGGAATTATATTTTTAATACATTTTTCTTACTGCACTTTTATCGAAGCAAAGGGCAGCGTAGAGATCCGCTACTCAAAACGCAACACCCTAAAATTTTGGAGGAAAAGAACGAAAGCGTATTAACACTACGTTCCCAGTCTGCCTACCTTATTGTATGTGAGACACAGAGTGGAACTAAGAAACATACTTTATTTAATAGAGTTTTGCAAGCATTTTCTAAACATTGAATAAATATAAAAGTAACATGACCTTGGAAGTCAGTTTTGCTTCGAAAATCCTGCAAGTTGGCTTTAACATGCATGGTAAGTAGAGAGAACATAGTGTTAAGATGAAGAAAACTCTTAAATTCATTACGCGATTTGCCTCGTTGTCAAAGCAAGGCAAGAAAAATATTAATATAATTATAAATATAATATGTATTATAATTTATTCCCCCAAGTGGGAACTAAGCCCACCATGAAGACGACGGCGCAGATGAGCACGGCGGAGAGGCAGGCCTTGGGGATGAAGTAGAAGGCCTGCGTGAGGTAGTTGAGCGCCAGCAGCACCAGCAGGCCGGCGTAGAGGCCGGCGGCGGGCGAGCGCACGCCGGACGCGTGCGACACGGCCGAGCGCGTGAAGGCGCCGCACGTGGGCATGGCGCGCGCCAGCGCCCCCAGCGCGTTGCAGGCGCCCAGCGTCAGCATCTCCTGCGTGGCGTCCACGCGCCCGCCCGGGCTGAAGGCCTTGGCGATGGCGATGTTGGCGATGACCATGACGAGCGGCAGCAGCACGAGGCCGGAGCCGAGGCGCGCCGTCATCTCGCCGAAGCCCAGCGTCTGGTTGTTGACGACGGCGCTGAACGGCGGCAGGCCGAACTTGGGCAGCCCTGGCTCCACTTTACCTGAAGACCAATGTAATATTCTGTCAATTAATTACGAATAATACAATATTAATTAAAATATTCACCACTTGTGCTCCAGACTGCAGTAGAGTAGAGAGAGATAACTCTTGGGCAAAAAGTGATGCCCAAATATCTGAATTGTTTGCTCAGCACTTATCAAGAGTGTTTATTCCAAATCCAGCTATGAATTTAACTCAGTTCCTCACCAGTCAGTACCTCCCATCAAAAAAAATACTTTCAACGAAGTTATTCCCCCATTAAGAATCTCATCTTTAATAGAGCCCCCGCTATGACCCCACCGACCCTTGTGCTGCTTTCTGCGATATTTAACGCTATTCTACGACGACAGTTTGTCCTAAACCATTGGAAAGAGGCTGAAATGATTATAATATCAAAAGCTAGGAAGAATCTAGAAAACGTTTCATCGTAATTGCCCATAAGCTTACTCCCTGTTGTATCAAAGATACTCGAAATGCTAATCTTGAAACGACTGACCCCTGCGCTGGGCACAGCTCGCTTATTCCAACTCATCAGTTTGGCTTCCGTGAAGCTCATGGGACAAAAGACCAGGTTCATTCGTTTGGTTGAAAAAATAAATTATGCTCATGAACAAAAGAAATATTACTCCTCAGCAACATTTTTAGATATAACACAAGCATTCGACCGAGTGTGGCACGAAGGTCTCCTTTAGATAATCCTGCGAACTGCCCATAAATTTATATCTTTTATTTTATGTAAAGCACGGCTTCACCACGAAGACACAACAAGTTTGCGTGAAATTAAGACACGGATCTTGGCGCAGCAATCAAACATCTCACTTCACAGCAAGCTACTTTTGTATAAAAAGTAGCTTGCTGTGAAGGGTCACGGTGTGGAACTTTGGGGAACTGCAGCAAATTCTAATCTGGACATTGTACAACGTTTTCACTCAAAAATGTTTCGAATAGCAAACGTTCCATGGTCTTCGCGAACTCCCAACTTCGCCGAGACCAGAGAAAAGAAATATCCGTCAGAATCAAAACGTACATCCGTCGTTTGAAAACGCACCCAAGCGACCTTGCTTGCGACTTAATGAAGCCCACTCGCGTCTTCTAACGTATAAAGCGAAGAGCACCCCAGGATCTCCTCTTATCATAAAACAGTATCTCTTGTAATACTCCACATTATATACACATGCCACATACCCGACAGTTTGAACAGCGGCTGGTCAGGGTCGTAGGTGCAGTAGGCGACGGCGGAGGCGCCGAGCACCACCAGCGCGTTGCGCGCGATGGAGATCAGCCATAGCGTCTTCTTCAGGCGGTGACGCTTCGGACTCACGCGCACGTCTTTTAGTTTCTGCAGAAAATATATGTTCACAATTCATATACTTACGCGAATAAAAATAGGAATCAACACGACATTATGTTCTGTTTCAAGGCGGTTTTTAAAAATTACTATTGGTGCAGAGCTAAGAGCCTTCTCCTTAATGTCCTGTATGTTTATGTATTTGCCATTACCGGGACCTTACACAGCGAGAGATTTAATTTTCTGTTGCAAGATTTTCGCATATTCTGTAATTAAAAGTAATATTGCCATTTAATATAATATTGTATCAATTAACAGACCCATGTCACCTCAGTCTACCTGTGATTAGGTTTAGGTGAGGTTACTGAAAGGTTTGTTCGAATACTAAATTATAGGTAATTAAACCTAACAGATGTACATTTTTTGTAAACAACCAGTAAAGAGATAAGTCACCCTAAGCAGCAGCAGCAGCGCGCAGCAGACGGCGGCGAGCGCGGCGTCGGGCGCGCGCACGTCGCGCCAGCGCTGCGCGATCATGTACAGGTTCTCCGCCGGACTCTCCGCCACGAAGCTCAGCCCCACCAGCCCCTTCAGTTGCGCCACCACGATGATCAAGGCGGTCGCCGACGTGAACCCGCTGGTCACCGACGGAGAGATCAGCTCAACCAGGAAACCTGCACAGATAATATGTAAATGTTATGTGACGTGCTTACAAGAAAACTATTCAGTACTCATCATTTACTTTGCAATACAATCCATGTGCATTACAATATATAAGGAAATACTTTTAGTTAAGAAAATACTTTTTCTTAGTTACTAATAATATTAGTAACTAAGAAAAAGCCGTCATGGATACGAGTACTTTCAATACGGTATCGTGTTTTATCGGTGAAGTTCTTAATTTTCTCATAAATTACTTAATTTATGATGTTCATACTTAATATAAGTAAGTTTAGAATTAGTTGTACCATTGTGTTTAAGTATGTACGTTCGTATATTAAGGCAACGTATTAAAGAGCTAAATGTTGTACCCCAGCAATAATTATGTTTACAAATAGCAGGCAAGTAAAGACCAGCGAAACCTGTTCATCCATGTTGATGAGGCGCCTGTGAACAAGCTATTAAGTAAACAATTTCAAATGTTCCCTTTTTGCTTGTATTTTTAGGGTTCCGTACCTTTGAAGGAAAAAAATCGGAATCCTTATAAAATCGCTTTGTTGTCCGTTGGTCCGTCTGTTTGTTTGTCTGTCTGGGGCAAAATTTGGCTAGTTCGAGTGAGAAACGGAAAAAACTCGGGACCTCCAATTTTCGTAGGGAACAGTCGGTGGGAAGCACGACTCGCGCTTGGCCGGATTTAATTTTATTATAAGTAAACACAATCTAATAAAATAAAGATCGAATTAATTCATATAAATTATAAAAAGATTGTAGATTTTTTAGTTTCAGTTATGTCCCGTAAATAGCCTTGCGCTTATATAATACGCAGAGGGAACCTGGTGTTAAGACGCTCCATTCTCATAACGACACTTCCGTTCTAAAGTTTCTGCCGCATTCTGCGTGTTGTGTTGGGGGGTGGAATTCAACGACGGAATATTAGTTTGAGTGGTGGAGTCTATTGGTACGTTTCGTGTAATAGGAACCAAATGAAAAAATCATACCACAGTATGCAGTCAGGAGCAGTACGCGGCGCTAATCAAACGTTGTAATCGTATTTAAAGTGAAACATTTGAATTTCATTTGTATGTTTGCTTGTGTTTAATAGATGTTAGCATAAAGTGACGGCGGACAAGGACGTCGCCTCGAGGCCGCTGTCATCTTTATAATTTAGACATCCTAAATTGTGTAAATATTTAGAAGATTTTATTAAAAATCTTAAGCAATTATATGTTGAAATAAAATGATATGTTATCTGTTTGTAAACGTTGTAAATCTTATGAATGGCGGCGACTATTTGCATTGGGGAACCAGTTTTATGTGATTGTTACATATGTTCCCCTGATTGTTTATTATAATTAAATACAGCCGTTTAGAGTTTCTGTCATAAAAAAGCTCATTAATTAGAGACATTTTGGTTTTTAATTCATTTATAGGACGAAAATGGCAATATGGCGAATAGCAATACGAGACTATTGCAAGGTCTAGTAAGTGAGTAGTGGCTACTGACCGAGACGCAGCAGACCCATGAGCAACACGACGAGGCCGGACAGGAAGGTAAGCAGCACCACGAACTCCACGGGCAGGCCGCGGCACGTGTGCAGCGTCAGCAGCGCCATCAGACTCGTAGGCCCGATGCTCACCTCCTTCACCGTGCCCAGCACCACGTACAGCATAGTACCTGACACCCCATACACATATGTACATACATACGCTTACAATCGCTTGGTATATTCAGTACCTTCTTAATATTATATAATACGATTCAGGCGAAACTCGATTATTTTACTTTTTAAAAAATGTTGAACGAAATTGTCATTAATCTCAAAGTTGCGCCTCGACTGTTACAAACCTGACTCGAACAGTCTACATAAAGGCGGGCGTTGCGGTAATTATAAATAAAGGCAACTTCAATAATACTTATTCAAAATCGTCGCTATAAAGACGCCGAGGAGATTAAATGAAATGTCATATTGTTAAAAATTATTTTAACTAGTTTCTTGGGGTATTTTACACAATTAGTTTGTCAAGTTCGGATTCTGTGAATGGGACAACATAGTGGCGTACGGAGTAGTGTTGGTACGTACCGACGAAGGAGGAGTAGAGGCCGTACTGCACGGGCAGGTTGGCGAGCGCGGCGTAGGCGATGCTCTGCGGCACCAGCGTGAGGCCCAGCGTGACGCCCGCCACCGCGTCCGCGGCCGCGCGCGTGCGGTCGTAGCGCCGCGCCCAGCGCAGCACCGGCAGCCGCCGCGCCAGCAGCGCCCGCGCCCCGCCGCGCGCCGCGGCGCGCCCCAGCGGGACCAGCTCCTCGGCGCCCATGCTGTGTGCTCCCTGACGTGACGTGACGTGACGTGACGTGACGTGACG
>DWAO01001800.1:0-17697 GCA_018230605.1 Heliconius congener
TTAACACTAGGTTCCCTCTGCCTATCCTGCTGTGTGCGAGATACAGCGTGAAGCTAATTTATTTTATTAAATCTTTTGAAATATATATAATAAAACCTATGAACTCTACATAATGAAAGTTACGGTTATTTTGCATAATTTAAAATTTTAATAAACGAATCTATGCTAATCTTAGTAATATGTTTCACGGTTTATATTTTAAATTGATTTGAACTAAGGTGTGTTCAATAATGGAAAGGAATTTTATATAACAATTGATAACTAAAAAAAAGTTGGATGACTCATATAAAGCTCATGTGTAAAATCGTTTAAATATCCATATAATCAAATTAATGATAGCAAATTAAAGACATTTGTATGATAATGGCGATGTAACATTTTTACAAATTTCTTAGATATATTTATATTCTTTTTATTCGACTTCGAAAAAGGAGTTTGTCTTCTTTTTGTACGTTTGTCATGCGATTACTACGGAAATTGTAAACGTATTTTGATGATTGTTGTTTTTGTAATTTATAAAATCTATATTGTTATATATTCTCATGGTGGATTCTGATTATGAAAGCGTACTTTTTTTGTTAGATACTGTTAATGGGTTTTTGTTTTTTTCACTTATTAAGCTACCTCAAGATAGTAACTTTAATATATATTTTATATATTGCTACATATTAAAAAAGTGATGTACTTAGATATATCTCAAATATTAGTTCAGTCATTCAAAAAAATGTATATAACTGCTTAAGTTTAGTCCATAGTCCTTTGAAATATATAATCAATGTAAAAGTAAAATATATTTTATACTACATTGTTTATATAAACTTTAATATATAATATTAATATTATGTTATGTAAATAAATAGATAGTAAATATTAAAATTCAATACTTTAAACTTCTTCTTTTTAGCTCAACGCTAACTTATCCTGTACATAACAAGATAGAGAGAAATGCAGAAGGAACCCAGTGCTTAAACAGTCCGTTCCTTTCTCAACTGAACTCAAATATTAAAGAAATTATTTGTATGAAGGAATAATTTAACACTAAGCGTGAATTATAACGTCAGGAATACACGTTGACACCTCACAATAGAAGGCTAGATGCGTTATCGATGCAAATTAATACATAGAACAATGTATGCGCGGCATAATGATGTACAACGAAAACATATTACAATATAATGAGGTCGGTCTGTACACTATTGTTTTAACAAATAAAATAAATAATAAATTAATCAGTTTCACGCTGTATCCCGCATTCAGCAGGATAAGCTCCTTTCCCATTTTCCACCGAATTTTTCGAGGCTTTGCGTGTTAAGAAGCGGAACGCCGGTTTTCTGTCTTAGTGTCAGAGCGAAGAAATGGAACTGTTATTAAATAATAATTCGTTCCCTCCGGTGGGGATCGAACCCACAACTGTCGACGACGGTCTCAATTATATATAGTATTGTTTTAGCGCTCGCGAATATATTCGTTCGCATAATGAAAATTAACATAATATGTAAATGTTTTTAATAAAATTTAAATGGACCAATCATTTTCTGCTGTGGGATTATTGAACTTACTGAACTTTTGATAGCATGGATAGATACCTTTTTAGTTAATTTGAAATTTTAATAATATGTTATATATTTCTATTATATTTTTTTTATTATTTATACAGAAAGATATGTTATATTTTTAAAATATAAATAAAAATACATCTTAATATCTCTCCTCTTTGAGAGACAAAGCTTCAGCGGTGGCTAGAGAGACGGGCCTTCACACTTTTGAGCCCACAACATATTTACCTAAGTATTATGGGGAACGTAGTGTCTTAACAGTAGGTTCCCTCTGCCTATCCTGCTGTGTAAAAGTAAAAATTAAATAGCTTCTTCACAACATTATACTCATTGTAACAGTCCATTTTAGCCATTTATGAAGATAGTTAGTAGAAGAAAATATCTTATTACCTAAGATACTTAGAAGTAAGTACATTTGTAGATCTAAATGCTTCATTCTCAAGATGTCAGCGACATATAAAATTGGCAAGTCTCCATCATTACGTACTATTCTTGCGAAAGGTTAACAACTGCTGTTACTTGTTCATAGTTAAACAAAACACTGTCACGAATACAATCCTTAGGATTTTTAAATTTTGTAAAAATATATTTATTAAAAGTTAATGAAACATAAAATTTTAATGCGTGTTGAGGGCGAAGATATTAAAATGAAAATTTCGTTTCCTCGAGCATGGATCGAACCTACAACCAGTAGCGCTTAAAGTCACACACTAGTGCCTCTGCATCACTTCAGAAAATGGTGAACGGAGTGTCTTAACACAAGGTTCCCTATGCTTACCCTACTTTATGCGGGATACAGCGTGAAGCTGTTTTTTTTACATATACATATAACATTATAACTTTAACCGGAAACCGGATTCAATTATATACAATTATAACGTGAAATAAAAAATGAATGTAATTTCAATTGCTTTATCATATACTTATGTCACGTCAAATGATAAGGCTTAATTGAAAAAAAGTTCTCACAGAGACTTGTTTGCCCGACAACGAAATCGAGGCCGATTCAAGTAATGAAACCATATAAGGAGAAGGTGTGTAGGCGCATGTAGGAGCTCAAACTGTAGTGATCCGCTAATAACATTTGATAATCTTGCAATATATAAGTAAATATTACAAATGATAACGCTATTGAGGCCAGTCTGTAAGGGCTACAGGTTGTGGGTTCGATTCCCTCTCGAGAAAACGGCATATTTAATATTTTCACTCAGTGGAAAGTGGAGAGCGGAGTATATTAACATTAGGCTTCCTCTGCCTATCCTGGTGTATGCGGGATACAGCGTGAAGCCGAAAAAATTATCGCTATCGGTCGCATTATATTGTATCACGAATTTTATGGTTTACGAGGTAACAACATTTTTTAAATTGCTACTTAGAGATGATAAATTGAGTAGATTATTAAAATTTAAAAAGACACTTTTGATTAAATGTCTACATTTCCTTTTTCTTTCTAAACTCATATACAGGATTGTTATATATGTATCTGAAGATATAGGATGTAGAAAAAAAATAAAAAAAAAACGATATAACTCGCTAATGTTTTCGTTTTCACACCTATACTGTATTGTTTCAGGATGAATAAAAAAAACTTTGTTATAAATATTGTAACAATGTATGCTGGGCCGCACACTCCACACATACATCACATTCACTGGAGTCCTATACTATGGTGTTTTTTACTACTACTGACCCAAACTGAGTAGCGAATTGTTCCCCCGAATGGACATCGAACCTATAACCGTTTCGTACTATGCTATTAGTTTTAAAATACTATTCTATTTAATATTATATCAATGAGGCAATTTCTGCTAAAAAAATAAAAATTTCCAATTCTACTTATATCGGCTTGGCTCACTGAACACAGCAATGTAGAAGTTTTAAGGGAAAGTTAGATTGTTAAAACTTATATGAGTTCTAAGATAGATTCGTTCAGCAAACTCAAACTGAAGTCTCCCTGATACATCATTGATCAACTTGCCTAATAATTTTCAATTCTAAGATATTTTACACAGTAATAACCAAATTAGATTATTATTATTTTTATATTAATTTTTTTTTACAATATAATGCCGTAGATACGATGGTGGTTAACTTAATGTAGTCACTCAATTTATTTATTTTAAGTGAGAAATAAAAAAAATAAATACATAATTCCTATCCTCACTTTTGTCATATGGGAATGCAACAACAAGCCATGCTTGAGTTTAACGAGACTACACTGAGTGGAATTCGAACCTATACTCAAAATGCATATTTTAAAATATTATCATAAAAATCTATTCTTATAAAACATAGTTGACGATCACAATTAAAGTACAAATACTTATTTAAGGATGAGATCATCAACATCGAATAATTAAATCGTAATCTTTGAATCAAATAGTTATCTAGAGTCTCATCTGGCATACAATTGCAAAGCGTTTTTTTTGTGGTCCTAATAAAGAACGTTTATTACTATTAATATCTTCGCGAGAATGTGATGTACAATTTACACAGATAATTTAGATTTTTTTAGTTTTTTTCTTTATTCAGCTTCACCCTGTATCCTGCATGTAACAGGGTAGGCAGAGAAAATCTAGTGTTAAAACACTTCGTTTCCAACTTTCAGTGGAATTTTCGCAATGCGTATTGTGAAAACAGGCAGTGTAAAGCAAATAAAAATATTAAAAACCGATTATTCATACCCCTAAATGGGAGTCGAACCCATAACCGTCACAGTCACAAACTTGCGCCTCTGCACCTCGACGGTCTCAGACAAATGGTCGGTCTAACGAATAAATTATTTTACATGACTGATTCAAGTCCTATTTTTTGTTAAAAAAAGCTAATTATTTTCAAACCAGTTTAGAAATACATTACCTAAGTTGAATCTTAAACGTAGCTATTTAGTAAAAAATCTGACTGCACACCAATAAAATACGATTGGTGCTATTATCGAATGGAATCTGATCCGATTTACAAAACTTAAGTATCCTTTTTTAGCGTCCTCGTAGCGTCTATCCCGTACACAGCACAGTAGGCAGAAGGAACCTAGTGCTAAGACACTCCATACTCCATTTTGCGCGAATTCTAGAGGCTCTCTCTTCTCGACACCAGAGCGGCGAAAATAAAAATATTAAATATTTTATTTCCTCAAGTGGGAATCAATCCCACAACCTGTCACAGTCACATTTTGTACTCTTACGTCACGACTGGACTCAAAATATCCTATATAACTTTACAAAAATAATTTGTTCATTATTAAGATTCAGTAACGCTGTTTTGTCTATTATTATAGGAGCTAATCAATAATTAATAATTTTATCTTATCTTAAATAATTTTATCTTTCCTCTGCTTATGAGACTTTGCGCTCCTTAGTTTTAGGTTTTTCTAAACTCAAGCATGCTGGATTGCGAAGTCCAATGCTGAACAATTCATCGAGCTACGGTCTAAATTAGCGATAATATCGGCCAAAATGTTAAAAATAGGTTTCTTTCATTTCAATAAAATAAATATAATAATTTATGTGAACGTACAATAATCTTATACAGCATGTTTAACAACGTTGAAAAGCATATTTTTTTCACAGCAGCCTCGGGCATACGGCCGATGTAGCCCTTGAATACGAAATTGATTCCGGGAGGTTTTCATATCTCACCGTACAAATAAGACTGTGACGAATAATCACGTGTTAGGAATATTACAAAAAAATATTTCATACTATATCAATCTAAACATACATATACACATCGTTTGTCTTTGGAGATATATTTCCTAATATATGAAGGACTGAACGAATCAACGAAGTATATAACGAATTTTAATGACTTTTCCTTTATCATTGGCAGATATTTTTTTTCATATGTTTACTTCACTTCTTATTTAAAAAAACTATGCAATTTGTCATGAAAATGAAATAGAAATCTGAATAACAATAAAAATTTAATGTTAATTACATTATTTCAA
Organism: Heliconius congener; assembly: GCA_018230605.1. Classification (NCBI taxonomy): domain Eukaryota; kingdom Metazoa; phylum Arthropoda; class Insecta; order Lepidoptera; family Nymphalidae; genus Heliconius; species Heliconius congener. The sequence continues at coordinate 5,503 of DWAO01001800.1, forward strand.
TTTCCTAATCACAAACTTTCCATACAAAATATTAAAGAAACCAACAAAAAATACCAAGATCCATTCACACGCTTTCCAAAAAACATCAATAAAGAATATAATTCAGAAACATTTAGTAAAAATAATAAACAAGCACTTCATTTCCAGCCGTCTACTCCACTCGTCTATATTTCAGTCTGCCCCAACTCACACCTAATACGTGTCGGGAATGCGATAGCGGTGTCGCAATGTGCCCGGCCGGCTGGCTGGCTGGATCGCCCACACAAATGAAAATTTTTTCTCCTAAAATATATTTATTATGAGAATTCTAACGTACCGAAATAATATGACCTTTCTGGAATATGTGTGTTAAAAATATAGCTGTTGCTTTTTTTTCTTTGTTTTTAGGGAAGTATATCAAATACAAGCCGAAAGATATAAATTAAATAAATCAGCTTCACGCTGTATCGCGCACACAGCAGGGTAGACAGAGGGAACCTAGTGTTAAGACATTGCATTGCGTGTTGAGTGGCAAAACTCAACAGCGCGCTTAGCCTAGACACCAGAGCGAAGAAATGGAAATATAAATTTAAGTAAATATTTTAACTCCTCGAGTGCAGACCGAACCCACAACCAGTCGGTTAAACAGTCACACTTCGTGCCACTGCGCCACGACTTGCCTCACCTTGCTTGCTTTGCCTAAAGATATCATAAATGATTTTATTTGTATAGCATATATCTTAACTCAAATACTTAAATGATACAAAAAATATATATAATCATTTTGTTTATTTTGCATGGTTGAACGAGAAAGACTTTTAGTACAAATACTTTAATAATAGAGTGCCCTAAGAAATCGGCGAAAAGTGAGAATGGTTACCAAAAAAAAAACAAATTTACAAATCTCATTATTCATTAATTTATAATCAATTTCAATAACTTAGTTTAAATAGCAAATTGTTAACCGGAGGCCCTTCTCACCGGACGGTCGGACATAGCGCGCTCTAGTTTCGGCGTATCACCTCGTGTCAATTTTATAAATGAGTTTCGTCCCTCGCCACGACACCGACCGTGGGAGCGACGGACAATCGCTCCGGTACGCGCGAACGTTACATAAGATAATCCTTCAGGTTGAATAAATTGGACTTAATTAAGCAGTATAATAACCAATTTTAAGAGGATTTATAATTTTTCTTTACGTCTCCCTTAATGCTTTTAAGTTTCTAATTAAAAGAGGCCAGCGCAGGGGCACAAGAGCGTATGACTGTAAGCGCAACGGGCTGTGCGTTTGATACCCATTCTACCAAATGAAATGTTTCATATTTTCATTTTTCACTAGCGTCGAGGAGAAGCGCGGCGTTGACTTCTGCCACTCAACATGCAATCCCTTCAGAATTCGACGGAAAGTGGGAAACGGAGGGTCTGAACACTAGGCTTCCTCTGCCTACCTTGCTACACGCTACATTAAAACCATATTAAGAGTAGGTTCACAAACATTCATCTAACATTCTCTATTTGAATAATCATTTGCAAAAGCTGAATTGATCACTAAATAACCTTTTGATTGCCAAAGCCAGTCAAGCAACGCAAACAAGCCTAAACAGGATTGCATGACCGTCTCTGATTGATATTGATAGCGGAAGACTTGCGTAGCTAGTCGACTAAATAGAGTATACCTTTAATAGAATACACTGTGTGTTTCGTATGGCAACATTCGAATTTGGCGAGAGATTTCGAGAAAAGAGAATCCGTACAAGCGTTTAAATGAGCGTTTGTGGTTTATTTAAGGAAAATATGTGTTTAAAAATATTTACTGATGTGATGTTTTTTTTTATGCACGATAAAAATTATGTATGACGTAATTTTTTTTAAATCACGAAAAAGTCTTCAATGACGATGACGTCAATATTACAAATTACCTTATGTAACTTGACTTTACCAATATCAAAAAAACCACATCAAAAGTAGGTATGCGGTTATAATGATACATATTAGGTACAGTTGTACATAAAAATATCTCATAAGCATGCATTAATGTTATTTTAAATTTAATTATTTATACCAATTATAAGTAACAATAAGAAATTAACTCCAAATTAATTCTTAAGCTTATAATTAAATTTTATATATTTTAAGCGAATACGATCTCAGTACAAACTATAACAAAACATTAATTTATTAAAAAATATCAAAACTATTTAATAAAAACGGACCAGAGCGAGTCGTTCACTGCAAAGTTTTACAGCCACCAAAACAAGAGTAAAACCATCTCGTACACGAACAACCCGAAAAATGACATGTCCGCCGCGCCGATAGGAAAAACTTCGAAGTTTAAAACCGTTTAAAGTTGTTAGAAGCCGTAATTAAAACTTCAACTTGGCACCGACACCGATATTGCATTCTATTCACTCTAGACGTTTTATGCATGCCGTATCACGACACGACGCAATATGTTGCATGATGTTTTGTATGCGGCCAGTGACTCGTTCTTTATGATACCTACTCGCTTCCTTTTCAATGATACTTGATTTAAAGTTATAGCCACATCTAATTCTACATATACTTAGTTGTGGCTGGATTGTATGTACCTAAAATTAAATCAGTTTCACGCTTTATCCCGCACACAGCAGGGTTGGCAAAATTCTGGAGGCATTGCGTATTCAGTGGTGGAAATCAAGGCCACGCTTAGCTTCAACACCAGATTGAAAAAATTAAAATATAAATCAAAATAAATATTTCATTTGGTCGAACTCACCACCAGTCGCGTTTGCATTTACACTTTGTGCCCGTGCGCCACGACTGGCCTCACACAATCTTATAAAGTTATGTATTTAAATTATTACCTACACATAGCCACGCGCTTATGGCATGGCAGAGTAAAGGTCACCTTGTGGCCTTTATTACCTGAAACAAAATATTTTTATTGATTATACTATTGCAATTTCATTAGAAATTATTTTAGTTATATCATAACACATTGTTTCGACTTTTCAAATACGCTATCAAATTGAACAGAATTAAAAAGAAATGCAATGAACTCATATATAACCTAAACGTTGTTAAAATTTCGTTGTTATTCCCCACATTCCGCGGAATATTCAAGACATAGCGTATAGAGTCGCGGAGCTCAACGCCGCGCTCTGTCCAGAGTGAGATAATGTACAATAATATTAATAAACAATCTTCCACCATATAATTTAGGCAAGAAAAACAATACAATCGAATTCATTATGAAGGCGAGGGTTTCGAGCTATTCCAGCTTAATTAATCGAGCAGCCACTCAATAAGAATTGTTTAGCGCCCAGTGTAATCGATATGGAGGCGTCCGTCTATCTGCCTTAGATCAGATCGAACCTCTATTACGGACTATTTGTGGATGTATAACTTGGACACGTTTTTGGTTATATATTTTTAATATTATATCGTTAGCATTACTTATACAAAATATTATACTAATCAAATACATGTTAAATTGTTTTAGGTGGTAAATTGTTTTAGGCATTTTTTTTTCGTATTCACGCTGTATAACACATAAATCAAAGTAGGCAGAGGAAACTTAGTGTTAAGACTTTCCGTTTCCCATTTTTCATCGAAGTTTTAGGAGCATTGCGTGTTGGGCGGCGAAACTCAACGCCGGGATTTTGCCTAGGTGCCAGAGCGAAGAATCGAACCCACAAGCGTCGCGTTACAGTTACATCCTTACCCCTGCGCCACGACGGCCACAACTATTTTATTGGCTTTGCTAGTATATAGGAAGAGTCACTCGTTTAAAATCGCACTTGATTGAGGCTATATTTCTTTGTGCACTTGAAAAGCGATAATACAAAAATCTCTAAACAAATTTAACAACTACCTGCTTCGTTCCTTTTACAAAATCTTCATTAGGCCCAAAAGATAACACAAGGACCTCGGATTATTGTAAAAAGGAGGGTTAAGTTGGTATAGACAATTACAATTGGCAGGTAATAATACAAAAAAAAACTTAGAGATGTTCTAAAGAAAAAGATCATACAATTCAGAGTAGTTGTAGTACAATGATAGTGGACATTTTTTATGTTAACAGTCGTTTTTTTATCCTTCTTCAAATCAAATCAGCTTCACGCTGTATCCCGCACACAGCAGGATAGGCAGAGGGGAGCTAGTGTTAAAACACTACGTTTCCCACTTACCGCCGAATTTTGGAGGCATTGCGTGTTGAGTGGCGGAACTCTGCGCGGCGCTTGGCCTCGATACCAGAGCTAAGAAATAAAAATATAAATGTAAATAAATATTTTATACTTACAAGTGGCCAAAATGCTTTTGCCTGCTTAAACTTATTAATATATTAACCCATGTGTTATTCTGATGTATCAATTATATAACTGTAAAGCTTCATCGAAACCCGTTTAATACTTATTTTGTAAAAATTAAACAAACATTCATCTTCACAAAATCACATTAATAATACCATTATTAAGTAAGATTTCCTATGAATATATTCTATAAAAATAAACATTATTTTACCAGCGCCATTACTTATTAACATTATTACGATACGAGACGCTGTTCATACTATATTTTACGAAGCTTATCTAATCCTTCCATTGTAAAGTAAAATTAAAAAGCGCCGTAATCCAAGGTTCCCGTTCCCGTACAATAAAGAGGAATCTATTTGTATGTTGTCATATGCTTGTACGTCTTGAATCTTTTGGCGTACCTCTTATTCGAATAGTAGGTCAAGGATAGGTTGTGGAACCTTGTAGCTTTTAAAGAAAATATACCATATGCTTTCCTATATTTCGATATTGTCATAAACATCAAAGGAATTTTCTTTATCATAATAAGGAGATATCAATACTGTAAATTTTTACGTACATTTTTATTCCCCTTGGGCTACTAGTCTCAGTGAGCAATATTCTGGTACCGGGTCAAGGCCAGAGATTTTAGTTTCACGCTGCTTCACTTCACGTTTCACATGGTGAGGGAACCTAATGTTAAATTACTCCGTTCCCCACTTTTCCCCGAATTGTGGAGGCATTGCATGCTGATGTCACCGTGACCAGTAAATATTAAGTAAATATTTCATTTCCCGAGAAAAGAATCACCCGCTTATGCTCCTGCACCACGACGGTCTCGATCTATTATTAAGTTAATTAAGGGATCTAGGTATTGATATACAATTATTGTTGATATTGGTTATTAATCAACATCAGCCATGTTGACTATCATAATACATACACACAAATACCTACTAGTATATTTTACTAATTATAAAGAATAAAAGCATGGAGGACTTCATTAATATAAGGTCGGAGCGAAAGTATTTTATTTATATGTTAAAATTTTCAGACTTGAAACGCTTGATCCATATCTGTGCTACTCTTGTTGATACCGCTTTAGGCCCGTAAATTGCACAAATTTTATTCGTGGTGTTCATTGTATTGTACCTTTTTTGCAATAAAACTTTAAAATATACCTAATTTCTTCGTCACATAGGTTCATTTTGCTTGCTTGAAAAACAATTGAAAAATGGCGAGAATTTGTTTATTTATTTATTGCATTTTCAGAATGTCACATTTAATGCTATTAACACCAGCCAGTACATTCAGTACAGAAAAAGAGGTTTGATTATTAATAATACATACAAAATACGAAAATACTTTTGCCCCGACCTATAACGATAAGCCAACAGTAATTTAAATAAATTTAAATGTGTGCAGAATTAATGAAATAATATTTAAATGATTGAATTCTATGTTCTAAGTGTGTTTTGCTAATTTAAATTATTTTTCCAATTAGCTTAAGTCACAACAAGAACTAAGGAAATTTGTCATAATTAAATAAAAATTAGAAATTTTTTCTTTAAATTCACGCTGTATCTATATAGCAGGGAAAATAGACGGAAACAAGTGCTAAGACACTCCGTTCCGCGCTTCCCCGTCTCAGAATCGCACCCAGAACCGTCGAGCTTATAGTCACACGCTTGTGCCATTGCGCCACGGTGGATTCTTTCTTATTTAATAAATATATATTGTATTATACTATACATCATATTAGGAATGTCACTTTCAGTTCTTAGATTTCTTGACGATAACGAACGACGAAGACGGTTTCGGAACTGACAGGAAGAGAGCCATTTCACTGTCACGGATAAATTGATTTAATCAAATCAAGCGATAAATTGCCTCTGAGTTCTGACTACCAGAACACGTCATATCACAGCCTATTCATATTTCGTACGTAATAGATGCTTATACTATTCTATTGTGGAGTTCGCAATGTGTTGTCATATTGCTATACCAAAAAGAATCTAATGATAGGACACAACTTTCCCTATTTTCCGCCAAATTCTGGAGACATTGCGTGTTTACTTGGTTATTTAGATAATTTGAGGCCAATCGTGGCGCAGGGGCACAAATATGTGACTGTGAACGTAACTGGTTATGGGTTAGATCCCCGATTCACTCGAGGAAATGATATATTCAATAAATATTGAATTTCATTTCTTTGCCCTGGTAACAAAGCAAAGCGTTGCTTTGAGTTACACCACTCAACACGCAATGTCTAGAAAATTCTGCGATAAGAGCGGAGCGAAGTATCTTAACATTAGATTTCATCTGTCTACCCTGCAGTATGCGGGATAGACCGTGAATCTAAAAAAACTTAGGTATACATAAAGCTGCTCTTCTTTCACTGCGCGGTACTGTAAATCACGGTACTTAAAACCGCGGTACTAAATACCTACTTAAAATCAATAGTTTTTAAGTACGAAGTCCGCGTTCGCGTTTTCACGCGACCGCGTCCCCGACGGTAGACGTTAGTTAGTTGCGCGGCGGGACCATAAAATATATTTAGCACATCCTGTGACGTCAGCAACTACAAAAACCACATGTTAGCGAGCTTCGACGTTTCTTAATTTGGCATTTAAAGCGGAAAGGAGAAAGTTTGGTTAATTGTTAATTTTATATTTATTGTTTGGCAAGTTTTTAGGGAGAGGCCAGTCGTGGCGCAGGGGCACAGGCGTGTGACTGTAAACGTGACAGGTTGATGGTTCAATTACCCACTCAAGAAAATTAAATATTTAATATTTTCATTATCTCGCTCTCGTAACGAGACAAAGCTCGGCGTTGAGTTCCGCCAATCAACACAATATATCTCCAGAATTCGACGAAAAGTTCTCACTGTCTACCCTGCTATCTACGGGATACAGAGTGAAGATAAACAAAATAAACCTTAGGGCAATCCTATTTAAAACTAACTCGATTATATAAATGAGTAGGTAATTTTAATAAATGTAGGTCGGTTACTCGGCAGCCCACGAATATTTCGTTCCGATCCAGTTCCCCAGACGATTGGTACCGGCATGATCTGACCTTACGCGGTACTATGCTATGGAGTCACTGTACTTTGCTCTAACTTACTACGTTAAATATTTATATTTATTGTATTAACTGATAATATAATACAAACATAATATTTATTCGTTAGGCACTGCTTATCTTTTCGTATACTACGGGGAGATAGACAGAAATCAAGTTTCAGATATATTTAGGTTCAGGATAAAGATCATTTTAGAGGCCAGGGGCACAAGTAGGTGACACGTGAAACGTTTTGGGTTCGATCCCCACTCGAGGAAATGAAATGCTTAATATCTTAATTTCTTCTGGTGTCGAGGCAAAGCGTAGCAGTGACTTTCGCCACTCATTTCGCAATGCCTCCAGTACTCAGCAGAAAATGGGGAACGAACGTGATATAATAGGAACGGAGTGTCTTAACTCTAAAAAGCTCATATTAAATATGAAAAACGCTCATGTAAAATAAAATTAATATTAACAGCATAGATATTCTGTAAACTGAGCAATTTTAGGCCCATAAACCCTTTATCAAGAAAATACTAAAGATCTAGGTAACCTATATTTAAATAACACAATTACTGTCTACCTAAATTGCTAAAATATCACAAAACATTAAAATACGTGGAAGCAATTGTTATATTTTAGTGAAGCGTACATTTGACCCGTGCCATTCCGTGACTCACTCAATACGGGGTAACTAAATAGGAAACCCTCCGGGGATGAAACTGATATGGCCGCGGCCACCTGTCCTGTTCGATATAGGCACCGGCCACTTATACCTGTGGTTAGCGTATTTTTCTGTTTAAAGACTATTAAATATTTTATAATAATATAGTAGTTTAGATATTTCTACTGATATTAAGACGACGATTTTTGTTAAAATCGATGAAATTATTGAATAGTGTTTTTATATAATAAATTACGAGAAATAAGATTTTTTTTCCCTTATTGGATTTAGGTGTCCTGGTGATTTAGGTGTGTGATCCTTTATTGGACTTTCAATAAACTAATTATATATATTTATAAACATATTTACAATTCTTATTTTTTACTTTTTATCAATGAAAAAGGCAATCGACCTCTATGACTCATAGAGTAATCTGATATGAAGCCCGCGGGTGTGTAACCAATACGACGACCACTTGCTCTGGTCAATGTGACAACAGCTAATGGTTGCGGTCTACGAAGCTTAGGGGAACATAAATTTAATATAAAAAAAACCGTTTCCACTACGTTTAGTTGTAAGTGATATTGTTAATAATAAAAATAAACAACATTTTTTAATAAAGCAAAATTTTATACAAATTTTATATAATGACAATGTCCTATGATTTCCAAGTGGCGTATTCCCGTAATATGAAAGTTGTAATTAATATAAAGCTGGAAGTTCATTCGCTTCCAGCTATCGTGTCGATACGAGCGGAAAGGACCTACAGCTATAAGCAAAAGTTTCTGCGTACATCGTTTCTGAATGCATTCACTGCATAATATATCTATAAAATATATTATTATTCTATATATTACTACCATACAACTGAAACCAGTCGTGGCGCAGGGGCTCAAAATGTGACTGTAAAACCGACTGGTTGTGGATTCGATTCCCACTCGAGTATATGAAATATTTATTAAAATTTATATTTCTGTTCTGGTGTCGAGGCAAAACGCGGCGTTGAGTTCTGCCACTCAACACGCATTGCTTCCAGAATTCGGAAGAAAGTGGGGAACGAAGTGTCTTAACATTAGGTTCCCTCTGCCTACCCTGCTGTGTGCGGGATACAGCATGAAGCTGATTTATTTATTTATTTTATAATATGAGTTGAGTGCCGCCACTCAACCCGCAATGGTTCGAAAAATTCGGCGGAAGATGGAAACGGAGTGTCTTTTCACTAGGTTTCCTCTGCCTATTACGGTAAGTATATCCCGATACAACGTGAAGCTGATTACTAATATAAACATTTAATCTCGTTCCGTACTCGTAAGAAATTTGATAAACGAGAAATACTGTAATGTCATAATTTTTTTATTAACGTTGTCAGTGGCAGGCGCCGCCCCCGCACGGCTGCTTCTGGGGGACGATTTAAATCTCAACTTCGTTATATTCTACCTTCTGACCTGCTTTCCCAAGATAACTTTTAGCCTACAACGGTAACTTAGAATCCATTTTAATTTTAATAATTAAATTTATTACATGTAAAGACATTTTCATTTGACAGCTGATATTTTGCATTAAAAAAAATATTATGTAGGGGCCGGATTGTCCTACCACTAGGTTTCCTCTGCTCTCCCTGCTGTGAGCAGGGATCCAGCGTCATTGCAAGAAAATAACAATTTTAAATATATTTTATATAGAAAAACGACACATTAGAAAATACTTACATACAAATGCTTAAATTAAATACATTTCTGTTTTGTATAAAATTAATGAAACTTATAAATTTTGTATTCAATAAATATAATGTAAACGATAACCCATTTTCTTGCCCGATAGATCACGAGTATGCAGGGCAAGCCTAATGGACTCTCAAATAATTAGCACGGTCTTATCTTCGTTAATTAATTCAGCACTAGGACATTCGCTCGGTATATGATTTATCTACAGAGTTGAGTAAAGATTTTAAAACGTTGAAAAGAACTGTTGCAACATTTTTATTTTAAAACAATTCTCCAGGTCTTAATAAGGTGCATTTCTTAATTAGTACTTGGAGCTTACATTTTCTATATTATAATAAGATATTGTTGCTCTTGATGTGAATGGATATAGTGCCAAATATATAAATTAAAGAATATTTCAGGTCCGTAGTGGCGCAGAGACACAAGCGTGGGACTGCAAACGCGATAGGTTGTGGGTTCAATACCCATTCGGAAACACGAAATATTTATATTTTCATTTTCTCGCCCTAGTGCTGAGGCAAAGCGCCGCGTTGAGTTTCGCTACTCAATAGGTAATGCCTCCAGAACTCGGCGGAAAGTGGGGAACGGAGTGTTATAACAATAGGCTTCCTCTGCCTACACTCTTACATCAGGGATACGGTGTAATGTTGACAAAAGACTAATTTTTGATTCGAACGGACGGGCTTGTTTTGTTAACTAGACTGATGTCCTGCATAGTATAATTATCAGGCAATACAAAATCTTAGGAGAAACTTACAATGAGATTTAAACCTGCAAATAGCTCGTTTAATCAGGACAGTCGTGACAGACGTGCTACAAATTATTTTATTTTAAAACATCGTTATTAAAATAAAACTATATAGACAAATAAGCTTTTAAAGTTTAAAACAAAGAATTTGCCTTGCAACTAGGTAAATAACAAAAAGAAAAACTCTACGATAATAACATCATCCAAAAGAAAGCTCACATTTAAAAGTTATCACCACTAAAAGCGCTTGGCGTTGACAAAAGTTTTTAAATTATAGCCATTTCTGAAAATGTTCGACGGCTAAAGCACTACGGAATAATGGAAGTGAATTAGCTGAACGCCCTTTAGATATTTAAAAGCGGAAAGAGACAGATGAACTCGACAAAGAGAAGGCGAAATTAACGCCTCAATCAGTCTCTACGGTGAGAGGTCGTTAGGTGAGTTTTAACAATCTAAAGAGATTATGTGAGAATGTATTACCTTGTCCTTGTTGGCCAGTCGTGGCGCAGGGGCACAAAGTGTGACTGTGAACTTGACTAGTTATGGATTTGATCGAGGAAATGAAAGATTTGTTTAAATGTATATTTTTATGTCTTTGATGTGATGTCGAGGCAAAGCGCGGTGTTGAGTTCCACCACTCAACAGACAATGCCTACGGAATTCAGTGGAGAGAGTGGAGAATGGAGTGTCTTAACACTAGGTCCCTTTTGCTCTACCCTGCTGTGTGCGGGATACAGCGTAAAGCTGATGTAATTTAATTTTTTTGTTGTATTTTCTTATGTTTATAAAATTTATAGATATTAGAAGGAAATGGCCACGATACCAATCTTATAACATCCGCTCTTATTTACAGCTGTTTATTAAGCACTTTTTATTTTTTTACTCTTCCTGGCCCCTTAATTATGTTGCATTAATATGTAAATGCATAATTTCTTTTGTCAAATATTGCCATTAACGCATTCTTAACTAGTTCGTTTGATGTCAGAATTAAATAAGAATGTGTTGTTATTTTTATATTAGGTTTATATTTTTTGCTTCCATTAATATTTTTTTTATTTTTGCTTCACGCTGTATCCTGAACGTAACATTGTAGGCAAAGGGTGTGTAGTGTTTACCGCTCTCTACATTCCGCCGACACCAGAGCGAAGAAATGGAAATATTCAACATTTCACTTCCCCAAGTGGGAATCGAATCCACAACAAGTCGCCTTGACAGTCACACGCTTGTGTCCTTGCGCCAATACTGACTCATCGACTCGATTCGTACAAGTATTTTATCGCATTCAATCAAGGCACGAAGTCAAAACTACGTGCTATGCAAAATATGAAAATTCCATTGCTGTTTTTAAAACGCTACATTTTACTCTTATTTAATAATAGTAGCTGCCGCGTAAAACATCATGTAGATTAAAATTCACTTTAAAAATATCATCTCCATATTGTCTTAGTCTGATTGATTAAAATGTACTTTCGTTATCCAATTTTTAATTAAATATAATCTAAACGTGGTAGTCAACATTTTTAAATAGTTTTTTATATATATTTGTTATATATACTCAAGAAAATATAAATATATACCTTTTTATAAATTACATTAAATGTTAAAGCGTTATCTTAATTGCCATATAAACACTAAAAGTTTAATTAAATATCTTCCAAGCTACCGAGAGTATTATTAGAATGAGATCTCAGGGCCCCCAGACCTACGTCATTTTAGCAAAGCTGAAATTTTGAGGATTAATAG
>DWAO01001801.1:0-17691 GCA_018230605.1 Heliconius congener
TCATTTTAGTAGTTATTTTAGGTCGTAAAGCTTATATTGGTTATGTTGAATTTTTAGATTTTACGGAATGTAGGTTCCTAATAGAAAATGTTTTAAACTATACGTAGAACCGGTCTTGTTGAACAAAAGTGCGGCGTTAAGTTCCGTTATCTACTCGCACCACCTCTATGCAGAGCGAAGAAAGGACCACTATAAAATCTCTAGTATGAGATGCTCAAATTCATATAATATCATCTCTACTTCTTAGAACTTTGGATCATAATATACATGATACGATCATATCAAGGCTTTTATAAATATTTTTTTCCTTAGTTGAATTTGAATGGACGATCACCACAAATTATCACCCAGCAATCCCTAATCATGGATTAAGCCACGAGGGCATCCAAAGATTTTTAACACCACCGTTTTATGAAATATCCTTTAATGATTCCCCTCTGTTCGGAGACAGGTTTCATTTGAATAACAAAGGGCTGACCGCGGATACGGCGGAAAAACGAAAGATTGACACGCGCTTTGCTACTGTTTCACAGCTCCCCTCTCAACACAATGTAGATCTTATCTTGAGGAGATAAAGGTTAGAAAAGATTGGCAGATGAATTTATCGCATATGATCAGATTTTCTATTATCATTAAACTTAGCATGTTTTTATGGAATTACAGAATGGAACAGCTAATATATAACGATTTATAATTTATGTTTATTTCGAGTATTTGTTGTTGGTGTAGAAGTACAACCATCATGGCGGAGAGCTTTCATTTGAAACCCTTAAATAAAAAGAAATTAATTATTTTTATTAATGATTTTTTTATTTAGTATATTTTTACGATAATAAGAATTGCGTTTCTAGATTTTCCCACCCATATGAGACGCGATGAAAAACGAACTGCAAAATTTCGTTGTTTTGTGACCGTCGTGTGAAATTTCCCAATTCCCGATTAATTTGACTAGTAAACATAAATTTTAAAAATCATATGGCTTCAAGTACTAACATAGTTATTATTATATTTTAACAAACGTTCCACTTTCAAAAACTACTGAACGGAATTAGATGAAACTTTACCATAACACAAATGATGTATATCCGAGAAACATATAGGCTACAATTGGGATAAAAAAATATACTTTAGTTTGGTTATAGTATAACAATAAGTCCGAGCGGGCGAAGCCGCACACGAGCCCCCAGTACATATTATAAGACAAAGCGTGCGCACTCACCGCCCTAGTTTTAATCTCACTACCACACAAGCCCCGGAGCGATTTTTTGATGAATGAACACATCGCACAGTGAAGCGTTGAGTGACAAGAGAACGATACAAAGATCTTTGCACTTTGACATTTCGCGATTTAATCACGTACGGGAGTGTTCTAGAGGGCGTCAGTGCGTGCTTGACACCGATGATTCCACTCGACGGTGTCACTTCTACCGTATCGGCCCCGATTACTGCTTTTTAAAGCTTTTAATGGCGAAATAAGCTGCCTTTTTGGGTCAAATGACTTGATGTTCAGCAGGGTTTGAGTGTTTTGGAAAATTGAATATGTTTTTTTTTTGATAAATTTTGTTGGCTTGGCTTGATCGTATGGTAAATCGATTGTGGGATGAATGGAATTGCAATGCTTCTTAGAACGCTATAATACTAATATACGATAAACTGCTATTAAAATATTTCTATTCATTTTCAGATTGGTTCTAAGAAATGATTTTAATAGTAAATTGCATATATACGATAATATTTTGTAAATATCTCTAACGCTTCCTGATTATGTTCACATATCACAAATCAAGTTTTTATTACAATATTTGAAATATTAAAAAAAATACAAAATTTAATCTTATTTTTTAAATTCTCTACCAGTTTTGAGGATTCTCTAAATTTGCCAATCCCTATTAATTAAGTTGGATTTATAAAACTGTAAGGGCCAGTTTCACCAGTGGCTGATAAAGTTCCGTACAGTGTTATCTGCCAGATAACCTATAATTTTTGGTCTCACAGGTCTCGATTAGCAATATCTAGTAGATACACATTTGACTCATACATTTCATTTTTCCATGCTTATGTGAAATTTAAAAATGTATCATATCACATGAATTGTTACCTACTATTATCTCGTTCATTAAATGAGAAAATTATTCTTAAAAATATAAGAATCACTTATTTTGTATTATCATACTCTGAAACTGGCCTTAAATATATTGAAATTGGTGGCTTTTTGGTTAGTTAGAAAAACACAAAAAATGTGTAAAAAATAAACGAAATAAAAAAAAAGAAAAAGCTCGTACTTTCCTTTACCGGTACAAGCATTACGTACCTACTTACCGGTACACAATCTAACAGACAGTAATAGACGTGCGGGCTGCAGCTAAACTTAGTTTTTAGATGAGCCACTGTACATGAAACGGGAGGACGGCTGTCCGAGTTTGAAACTAACGCCGTATAGGGATGTCGATACGAACTACCTACTGCTAGTCTCTCTTCTGTTTGTGTGTCTTTTAAAGGATAATAACTCTGTAATGCTTTTTGAAATGTTTGTTTTTAAATTTATGTGTGATATTATTTTTAATTTTGCTTTGTGTTTTATATTTAAGCTACTTCTACTATTTTGGCATTTTTGTGTTTGTTGCCTTCATTTATATTTCAAAATAGTAATCATAAAATGTTATAAAAGTACTGAAATATTTTACAGTAAAACTTCAAATCACAATTATGATTTATACTTTCACTTCACCACGTATTAAATATATAAAGATTAAGATTTAAAACTATATTTAGAAAAAACGAAAGAATCATTTTATCGACTTCGTTCAGGTAACACACTAAGACTCACTAAAATTTTCTATACAGTAACAACAACAAAAATCATCAACCCTAAGGCAACCGGGGCGAAATAAAGCCCGCCTACACGACGAGCGGAGTGAAAAAATCCCAGTTCAAAAAGCCACGGTACACGATCGCAAAAAGTCCACCCATTGTCGTACTGATATATGTATGGTATGGTTTCACAGAATATAAAGGGTTTTGTTTTCTTTTGTACCAGCTCTTTGCGATTATGACCTAGGCTAGTGTTTACGTTGACTGGTCAAAGTGAGCGTGTACTTTTTACTGTTACACTTTTTATAGTAGAAAATGTCGCTTAATGTGTGTGTGTTTTATTTTTGATATTCAGTGTGTTCAAAATAAACTTGAATTTATTATTGAAATATATTAAAAAAGGAATACGTAGATACAAAATTATTTTTTTTGACAAATCATTGACACAGTCAGTTGTATGGCAGCGTCAGTAAGAAAAATTAGAGCAAAAAAAGATTGAGTGTAATTTAGCTTAGCTTGTAGCTTTAAGCTGTATCCTGCACATAGTATTGTACTCAGAGGCAACCTAGGCAACCATAGTGTTAAGACGCTCTGTTCCCTGTTTGCCACAATGCGCCGATTTCTGGAGGCATTGCGTGCTGAGTAGCGGATCTCAATGCAGCGTTTTACCTCATTACCGGAATAGTAAGAGAACTGTGCACCAGCGCCACGATTGGCTTTAGATATTAATTTATTACCTATACCTACATACAGAATTTAGAAGAATCCCAGCACATATAAACTTATAAATTTGAGATGAAAACGTACACTCTCCAATACTAATCTCCTTTGTGGTAAACTCGATGTGAGCATTGATAATAATCGACGCTTGTTTAGGACGAGGGACATCACAAAGGCGGGGGTAGCTAAAAATGTCACTGCTTTTGTTCAGCGCGTGTCGAAACACGACACTGGCTTAATTATTGAAACCACGATTCGACGGCTGTCGTGGAGATCATATTGAATTTTTTGGTTGTTTGTAAAAAAATATTTGTCATATATATTATATAAATGAAGTGACCCGTCGTGGCGTTGATGTACGATCGTGTAAGTGTGAACGCGACAGGTTGTGGGTTCGATTTCCCATCGAGGAAATTATTTATTTAATATTTTCGCGGTGCAGCGCTGAGCTTTTCCACTGAAGACGCAGTGTCTTTAGAATTTGGCGGAAAATGGGGAACGGAATAACTTCACGCTCTTTAGCTAGCGAGGTAGCCGGAGAACGGAGCGTCTAGCTCTACGGTTCAAATGAAATAAATAACGAAAGTTGGAAATCGAATTCACTATTAATAACCCACCCATATCATTCATCACTCGTCCCCTACAATAATAAAAAATATTATAAACTGTATAAAAACAAACAAATATACATATACATTATGTACATAAAATGTCAAGCAATACAAAATCAAAGACACAAAGACCGTGGCCAGGGTAGCGTGAAAACAGAAATAAAAAATATGAAAATGCCGTCACCCCCGCTTTACACGCAGTCAGCACTTTCGGTGAAAACCTAATTTGACGGGCCGATTAACACGCTAAAAGGACGTGATTGATTCTCAACTCTCCCCATTATTGTGGTATCAGAGAAATCAGTTTTTATTTTTGAGATATATACTTTGTTGTATTTTATTTATGCATTTATTTTATATGTAGGTACGTATTGTATTTGTATATAATACAACAAAAACAACAAATTATTCTTTTAGTTTTACTTTAAATAACATTAAATCTAAACCTACACTGGCATTTCACATGACGTCACTTACCAGTTGCAATTTACGCTCAGAATGCTCTAGTCGTGCTCGACGCCGAACGGCCATTGTGCTCTATTCGGGCCTTAGTTAATTGTTTTTAATTCGCCAGTATTGTATTGTAGCTCTTTAATTACGCCCACAGCGCCTGTTAATAGTGTCTTGGATATATGCGAAGATCACGTTCTCTGGATTGTCTGTGAGTCTGTACACTCGTGCGCATGAACTGACTGGGTCTATTGTCTTTTATGTGCTTTATTGTTATGTTGGTACTTTATCTTGAATTGTTATTGGTTATGTTTAGTGAGGATTGCGCGGTGTTTGGTTACGTGCTGTTTTGTCAGGGTTTCATATATATTGAAATGGTATAATAAATATATAAAATGATTTAGATTTAAAATATTCGGGTTGGGAAAAAAATAGTTTCTCTAATAATCAAGAACCTACAACAACCGTTATTAAATTACACTACTGTTTCACTATATTTATATGTATCTGAATAACATTTTTTCCAACTTGATCCGGTTTAATTTTACGAAGCATTGCCTGTCGAGTGGCGGATTTCAACGCTGCGCTTTGGCACCAGAGCGAGCGAAAAATAATAATTTATTTCTCCGAATTCGAATCGATTCCACACATATTGCGTTACTCTAACATTTAGTAGCAGAATATTTAGGTAAACAAAAATAAAATAAAATCCAAAGCTCCACATTATGCACGAGACTGTACCCACGGGAGGACGCGCTGGCGGTGTGTCGCCCTCATTTGGTTAATTCAACAGATCCACAATTAAACAGCACAAAAGAAAAACTCCGGAGCAAACGGGAAATCACGACTCGCTCAAATTAACGATTCGAACAACTTTTTAATGAGCTTTTTAACGAAATTGTGCTTTGAACATGCACTGTTGGATCCATGGAAGATATTTGTATGGAGAAATACGTAACTTATCTGTGGATTTATATTGTAGAGGTATAGTGGTTTTCAGTTTATTAATTAATATTTAAATCAGATTTACATGCAGTAACAGGGAGAGTCTAGAATTTTGAAATTTCGGTTATATCTGGTCTTTCATCAGTATTCGATGTTACTTATTGAGTTGTAGAACTTAACGCCGTATGTTTTTTACGAGAGCGGGGACTTACCCACCGAGCAAGGATGCACATAACAGTCAAATTCTGCCCTACTGAGCCACGACTGCCTCTTTTAAAATGTAATAATAATTGCTGTAAAAGTGAAAGCAAAGTAACTCACTATATATCCTCTGCCTTTACGAAAAAATTCAAGTGTAAATAAATAGTTTTATAATGATTGAGAAACGAATATTCCACACTGTCATATTATTATTTTTATTCTGTTTTATTAAAAAAACAAAACTAAAAAAATAATAATAAAAAACCGTAATAAATAGTGAAATTGAATGTTACAAATATTGCACAATTGTATAGAAAATCCAAACGAATTAACCGACGACGACCGAGTGGATGTTTTGTAACCCTAATCTGCGATTGCCTAAACAACAAACCGAAGATAAAGCGTGGTTCTGCGTAACCCTAATTTGTAAGGGTGTCGCCCCTGTCGCGGTCTATGGTTTATTATATCATCTATGGTTTTAACTATGTTAGCGAAATACAAAATTGAAATTTTACAATATTTTAAAAAAATACTCGATCAGTTTAATTTGTACAATTTATATAGATATGTAGGTGTTAGTATGCAAATTTAAATAAAAAAATTGATTTAAAATTTTTATGCACATTATTTTGAAAAATAGTTAGAAAACTCTTGTTCTTGTTGATCAGTAGGTATTTATTGTACTTAATTCACAATTTTTTTGAATGAATCGCAGCCAAAGACAGCATTTAATCAAAAACGTTTCAGTTGATTTATATGGAAATATCCAACGATCATTTAATCTTTCTATTCCTCTATGAACAAAACTATCAATCATTTCATACATTTAGATAACACAATAAAATCTATCATTAAACACAATGAACGTGTGTACTTCCCCAGTGACTCGCGACCAACTAATTACAGTCCAAATAAAAAATAACTATATTAAAAATCAAACAATGCTGTGACACAGTAATATATACCCACAACAAAAGTACGTAAACCACTATTCGGTAATTCTACACTCGACACGCGTCAATATAACATATTATTTTATTTCTCATATATATATAATTATATTTCTTTTACGTATAATTTTTGTGGCACCTCTAATTGTCATATTATAGAAATGCTATTACAAGATGAATAGAAGTTATTGAGTTGAAATAAGGAAATAACGGTTGTAATTTTATGATGTAATTTAAAGAGTTAAAATGTTCAGTTGACAGATGTTATTGGTATTACGAGGTTGGTTTATGATTTTAGTTTTATAGACTAATATTTTAATGTTGAATGGCGTCATTTTAATTTATAATTGGAAAGTTATTTTATTTTTAAAATAGTTATTATAACTAAACAACATCTTGGGTAGTTGGAACGGTCTTAGGCCTACACAATAGGTACAGATTAGATTTGTATGTGAGTTATTATAAAAGACTCAAAAAATTAGATTTTTAAATTTTCACTTTCGCACACACACATTTTCATGACATAAAACTTTTCACTCTTTCAATTCACCCATGATTACTTCAAGAAGCTATTTCTTTTTTCATCTGAACCACTATCTACTACTACTACAAAATCACAAAAAATCCGAACCCAACCACAATATTCGAGTAATGAACGCGTGTCGAATTCCTTCAAAACGTCAATCTGAAGGGTGACGAGTGACAACGAAATTAATTAATTCCTTGTATCAGTGCGAGCGCTGAATATTCATGTGGTCACAGCTCGTTAGGTCGTTGGTCAGTATCAACAAGAGGGTTCGGGGTGCTGTATCAATACGTCATATGCATATGAAAATGGAGGTTGAGACAGACGGACCTTTTTTAAATATATATTATGTTTGTTTTGGGTTTCTTATTTTTACATCCTAATTTATTTTGAAGTCAATTTATAACTAATTCTACTTTTAGGTTTTCTAGAGATGATACTTCCTTACTAGTGTAAGTCATTTTGTAAGAAAATATAATTATAAAGCACAATCATCGCGTTTTATCACTTCACTAGAAATATGGTTTCGTTTTTCAACAAATTTCGTGTAAATTATATGATCATTTCTTGTGTTCCTGAATTTCTAACAAGTTGAAATTAAGATGAAGTGTAAAGTCACAGCTTAAAAATTTGTGAGAAATGGAGAGCGTAGACACTTACTATTCGTTAGAAGAAGACACTAAAAATATAGTATTTTTAAAATATTTGACAATAACGATATACATAATATAAAAGGAAACTTTTGATTTCCCTTCACTAATGAACAAACAGACGGACCACATCAAACATTAATGTTCATACTCGTTTATATGTATATATTATTTATTTGCGAAGTATAGACGACGTCATTTAATTTTAGGCAAATATTTGTGCGTCAGAAAACATCAAATGTATGCACATTTGGTTAAGGAAATTTACTGTTTACAGATAATTAATTAATAGTATTTAACATTTGAATAAAATTTTATGTTTGTACGTATAAATAAATATATGGATAACTTTATAGCTAGAGTTATAAAAAGTGATCTAAGTAACAAGGACATTCTTTAGTGAATTCGTCTAGACAACAAAATTGGTGTTGACTTTCGCCAGCCATCTTACTTTAAGTAGATTAAAAAATGCTTGATGCCTTTTATTAAAAAACATGGGGTAAAAGGGAGTCTCAGAAAAGACGAATGACATAATTACTTTGTCATAACAATATTAGCATACAAATTAAGATTTTATGACAATAATTCTAAGAATGTTTCCAGGAGCGGTGTAAATGTTTAGTATTTCTCTTATCCGCCTAACTAAGAAGTCAACCGAGATAACCCAATCTGTCTGTAACAAGTTCTGCAAATTTTAATTGCTGTTTTACATTAATTTTATGTAATCATCTTATAGAAAGCTGCTATGTGACAAGTGGACAACATCACAAATACGCACACACACACACACACACACACAACGTGGATAAAGTCAATGATTCAATTTATTATGATAAATCTTTGATTTAATTGTTTTCACACTAGATTACAGTATTGATGTTTAATAAAATAACTGAAAATCGTAATTGTTTGTTTTTTTCTCATATATAAACGTTTGCATGTTTACTTATATTACAAAAATATATACATATATGTGCTCGTCTTGTGTCGTTCAATGTGTTAAAATTTATTATTCCGGAGAAAAAGAATGTATGTTATAATACAATAATAATAATCAGAAGTTTTCATGAAAAAAAGACACGAAATTGATATAGTATCATCCTAAAGTTATACGATACGGTACGATATAATTATAACCCTTCATCCCCCGACAGTTGGACCAACACCCCCGCGGGGTGACGTCTTTTTATCGGCTAGGGACCGCAAATTTCTATTTGCATATCAGTGCACTCATAAATCTCTGTTTCACTTATTAGCCCCTTTTGCTGGCAGGGTCGGTACAGGGTTAGGTTAGCTATAGGTATATCTTTATTGTGATGCTATAAAATTACTGGTTTGTTAGTAGAATATTTGTTTTTTAAGTTCTCGTACATTTGTATAGCAGGCAGAGAGTATATAGTCATAGGACTCTCTTGTCTGCCATTTTCGTTTCGATTTTTTTGCTTTGTCTTGGATAATATACTTTGCTTTGTCTTGTATAATATACTTGGCTATGTCTAATAAACTAATATAATCATAAACTTTTCTACTCATATTTATTACATGTAATATAATTACAAATTAAACCATGTTTATAATAAAATAATAATAATGGTTAAAATGTCCATATGCAGTGATTATGGGTTTAAATTATTCCCCTTTGTTCGACAAAATAGACAGAACACGATGTTAACTTTTATTTTCAGCATGCAGGCTCTAAGACACAGACAATCCTATAACTAAAATGATTACTAGTAAAATGATAGCTTTACGTTAAGAGAAACTAAGAAATTCTAAATTCAAATTAATAGACAACTTAACAATTAAACGTAAAAAATTAGAAAATAAATAACTAAAAAATAAAAAAAAAAAACAAATAAACCAACTTACATGTTATGTTAGAATAATGTCCCGCGAAGAGATTAGTAGGTGCAGTGTTAGGTGACCTAGTTACTATGGGTGAAGTGCTCAGAACAGAAGGATGGTTAGTAATGTTTATATTTTAAGAAACCGACACCAAAAGTAACCGACACCTTATATTTATTATTTAAAAATACAGAGAGAGTGTAGTGACTCTCTGAACACATAAATATTTTTAAATAAAAAACATTCAGCATGCAAGAGTAATATAAAGTATGAAGAGCACTGCAATATTTGATATTTTTATCAATTGAACTTTCAATACATTTGCGGTTTCAAATACAAAAAAAATGTTTTTTAGCTTCACGTCTATAGAAGTTATTATTCCGTATATTGCGTAGCGGAATTCGACGCCGCAAAAATCAAGGCGGGAAAATGATAATAATAAATTTTCCCGATTGAGGACTCCTTGTACCACTGCAGCATTAATGGGTTAGTTTTTTATTTCTACAATATTTGCTAGTTTAAATAATTGAATTGTGTGAAAGGACGTTTAAAATACTTGTTGGATAAATTAAATATTTAAATGTTTCCATTTCCCCGTCTTGGTAGCGAGGCAAAGCGCGGCGTTGAGTTCCACTACTCAACAAATATGATTAACGAAAGTATCTTAATGGAGACTGAGTTTTTTAATACTAGTGCCCCACGTTCTCTCAGCCTACTCTGCCAAGATATGCGGAATACAGCGTGAAGCTAAAAAAATTATGAAGTAAAAAATTCTATGTCAGTAGCTGAAAATACATGCATACATGCAAAAGATAAAAAAATAAAATAATATAAAAATAAAGAAATTCATTTTCATGCAGTATTTTAAGATTGTTTTATTAACACACACACGTGCAACATATATTTCACACATATACAAATATATAGACTAAACAATTTACCAAGTCATGGGTCAGTCATAGATTAAAAATAAGAAAATATTAAAGTGCCTACAAGTTATATAATAAGGTTATCTACCTTATTAATATTAAATTTATTTCTAATTTTGTACCATGTAATATTTGTTGAATGGAACTCCATTTAACAATACAACGATTTAAATACTGTCTATTATTTTTAAAGTTAATTTGTACCCGTGTTTGTATGTACATACAATATACATATATCACAAAACTCCGCCCTCTACGCCGCCTCCGTTGTGTTCAATTTATCAATTGAAAATCTAGGTTTCTGAGATAATTTCTTTTACTAAGCTAAAATCTTTTCTACGAATTTACAAGACAAGTTTCGTTGAAGTCATTTGAGATTGTGACCTCCCTCATTTTATTTATATATTTTTACAGACTAAAAATGTAACAAAGAAAGTGAAACACGATTCTATATACTCACATAATATATTTATATACGGGTAGTTCCCCTTGATTCTGTCCAAATGAAGTAAAAATAATAAATCAAATAAAAAAAAAATGTACTAAAAATATCTCCCTAAAACATTTCTAAAACACGTTCAGTCACTTAATACGTCACAAACTATATCTATTACAGGCATCTTCTTATTCCATTGACCGCCCCACGTTTCATACTTAATAATATTTCTACCAATTCGTACCAGACTGCCAGACACTTTCAGGAATAAAACATCGTGGTCAAGAAGCAAGGAGTTTACAATACACCAATATAAGATGACCTACTATTACACACACACAGAGTTCAGGAATATGACACGTGGAGTTCAATACGTATTGGGTGATTGCACAAAGCTACTTTAGAATACTTTCAAAGAAATTTCAACCTTATTTATCTGCAATAAGTGACATCAGGTACGTACAAATGTGGGAAATGGCTAATGTATATCAATTTCAGCAATGGCCTGGGCGACATCGGGGCGAACGTGACGAGAATGCTCGAAGGACCATTTTATTGTTATTGAGTGACCGCGAACTGCGCATATGAACGCGTGCACGTTGATAAGTTGTTAGAATTTATTAAGTAGTCATGTAGACTCTAGATTATTGATTTACATATTCTAGTAGATAGCTTAACTTGAGTAATTTTCACTTTTTTAAAATTAATAAAAATTTAAGATAAAATAGTCTATACAGATTTTATTAAAAAAGTAGCACATTATAATAATTTATAAATCTTATATTTATTAAATGAAACTTCTTGTGACAACATTCTACAATAAAGCAACCATTGCATTAATTTAGCAATAAAAAAGAAAAGTTACCAAAATAGTATGTCGGCAACACCTCATTTCCCGCGTTTTATACAAGGGGCGTTTAGAATCATAAATCTTTGGCGGGAAACGTTTTTTGTTCGATGAAATTCCTGTGTTTTTCACTATTTTTTATTGCAGATTAATAATACGTGGGGACTTTTTGGGATTGTTTATATTTTTTTATTGCAGTTTATGGAGTTGGCAATGGAGATTTCTAGTTGAGAAAAACGAATTGTATGATTATAGAAAATATTATTAAAAAATAAATAAATATTAATAAATTGCGATTTTAAAATTCATATTCAGTGCATTTTGTTACAAACATCATTTGAGAAGTTAATTAAATAAAAAAATCTGCTCATATTACATAATTCGTTCCAAATTTTAGATACTTTTTTAAGTAGTTATATATTTTAATTTATTTTATTTACAACTTGGAATGGTGAATAATTATTATTATTCACATAATTTTTCAAAGTGTTCTATGAGTAAGTAGTACATGCGATAGATTTGTAACTGTCATATTTATACAGCTATACCAAATGATTGTCTATAGAAACTTTATTGAAATATACGCTATTCCTTTGTCTTGTAAAAAACCTACTAAATCTTCCATTTTCCCTAAAGGATAGAGATAAATGGTTGGCCCTGGGCAGTAGTTCTTTATTCATTCTGGGGTTGGGACGAATAAATCAGGCCATTTCACGTCAATAGCACTAGTGGTCGTGTAGTCCAAATTATTAGAAATAGTATGAGACGTGGTTACTAAAGTAAAAAAATATATAACGTAACTTTTAAATTTTGATATAAAAATTATACTAATAAGTGTGTAAATAACATATTAAAAGTCTGCACTGTACTTTAAATTTATTTTAAAATTAATATTTAGAAATATTGAAATATCATTCAATAAATGAAAATTAAATCCTCTGTCATAAGTGAAATTGGGAGAGTACAGTACGACCTCGTAGTCGAAGATAATGATAGTGAAATTTACAATCAATTATAAATTTCTATTTTGTGTCGTATCTATCCACAATTTATATTCTTAGTAAGAATGTAAATGTAATAATTCAACTTTTGAGTTGCCTCCGAGATGTTTGTACTTTACTAGCTGCCTCATATAGTACGGTCAGCAAATAACATAAGGATAAATAATAATAAACAAAATTTCATTAACAAGACTTATTAAAAAATAAATAATGCAATTGATGCGATATAAAGTTTAATATTTATATTAAGTTTAAGTTTAATATTTGTGTATATAATCAGTAAGTGGATTAGGTATCTCCATTGATTTCATAATAATTAGCTTTTTTGGTACTGAAAAAGAAAAGAAAAGCTGAATTATTGATTTTAAGATTTTGTAAGTGTATTTATTTTTTCTTATATTCTACCAAGACCGAGACTAAAATATAAAAAATTGCGTAATATTTTTTCTGCTGACTCTAATATTTAATAAACACATCAGCAATCTATGCATCAGATACCGATCGAACATTATAATAATTTACATTTGAATAAACAACCAATGAAACTCGACCCGGTTTGCACGGTAAAGGTATTTAGTATGTCGTTATTCACACTAATAATATAAATTCGAAAGCGTTTGTCTTTCTATCGCGTAGATAAATTTTCGTAGACGTAATGTATGAGATGATTTTTATAGTATGAAAGTTAGAGATATTTATTTTCTGATATTATATTGTTTTTTCAGCTGCTCGCTGTGGAATACATTGTAGAAGACATTCTTAACTTTCTTAAATTGCATATTGAGTGGCAGGGTTTTTTTTAATTATTTATTTTTTCTACATTATACTTTATTGTTTACAAAAATATTCGGCATATTTCAATCTTTATAATTTAAATAAGCACATAGTATGATGAATTATTTTATTAAGTTAATTAAATTGTTAATACAAAAAAATTAACTATTGCTTCTTCCAATATTAAATGATATTTGTGTTTAAATCAACAAGAATTTTTAGAATTTAAAACTCATAGATAAAAATCGAATTTTTATATTTACATAGGGCTTTTACTATTTTTCTTTAGCCTGGTCTAATATTACCATAATTTCTCAACGTTGACAGCTTAAGTTTAACAGCATCACCGTTAAATTAGTTAAATTAATGACTAGAAATTAGTAACATCGACACCTATTCGATTAAAACGAATGAAATTAGTCAAATCGATTTCTTTACGGACATATTAATTACGAAATAATTTTTGATTATCTGTATATTAGCTTGTTAATTTATGTCGTTTACAAATGTCAAATTCAAATAAATTAATACGAGAGTGGCGCGGGGCGTTGATATGATGATTTAAGTTAATTAATTATTAATCTTGTTTTATATATATTTGCATATTTCTAACGACATGTTTAAGTTATGGCGAGTGAGTGGCAGTTGTGATTAATGAGTTTTCACGGTAATATCTCATTTTTGTTGAAAAAAGTTAATTGAGATTTTGCTTTTCAAGATTTTCTACTTATTTTATTTATATTTTAATTCTCTGGCATCGAGGCAAAGCGCGGCGTTGAGTTCCGCCACTCAACACGCAATGTCTTCTGAATTTGACGGGAAGTGGGGAACGAAGTGTCTTATCACCAGGTTCCCTCTGCCTATCTTATTGTTTGCGGGATACATCGTGAGGCTGAATTATTGATTTTAAGATTTTGTAAGTGTACCATTTTTTTCTTCAACTCTAGTGGCATATCTAGAAAGATAAAAAAACTAATCGTTATATTTCGAAACAAATGATTTATAAAAGGATATATTGACGACAGTACGTAAATAATTCCTTCCGTTGGTTTCTCATTAGCGCAGTTGGAGAAAGACAAGTAACAAAATAAACAATAATTGGTTTTAACATAATAAATAACATCATCGCTGCGCTGTTAAATATTTCTTATAGAAGAGTGTCTTAACTCTGTGCTTATTATATGCGGGATATTGCGTGAAGCTATAAAAAGGTTATAATTGTAAGTATAAGAAGTAGATGTTCAAAATAAAAATCTTTCTCCGATCTGATGAATACGTATACGTATTAATTAGTAAAATGAACGGAAAGACATACAGACAGCAAGACTAGAATGTAGTGTCACAACACTAGGTTCTCGTTATCTACCAAACGAAATAAGACAAGCGTGTAAATAAATAATCAAACTGATTCGCTTTTTTTCACGTATGGAACCCCAAAAGTAGGATAAATAGAAGTATGGAACCCCAAAATTAGGATAAATAGAAATATTTTTACAAAAAAACAGCCTTCCCTCATATCAGTAATAATGAAATGGACCATTTTTCTCGATCATTTGAAGCAATCTATTAATTCGAGGTTTTTTACACTTCTGACCCCGAACCGCACAATAAATATTGCACACACTCCGCGTAAGTAAAACATTCTGTGTGGTACAAGTCAGAAACTGTAAGAACGAATGCTACAGATCATTTTGGTAACGTAACCTAGTAAGGAATAATCGATTATATAAAATTGAGCAAAGGAAAAGTGTCTCAATAGTAGATGCCCTGTCTATCCTGCTACATACAACTTTTTAATTAAAAAAAATAAATAAAATAACTTTAAAATTATTCTTTATTTGTGTCTCAACATAAAACGCTAAATCTAACTAAACCACGTAACAGAATACACTGTAACACATCGCTGTCTGTACATGGAAGATATATGAAAAACGCTATTATAGCATACATATATATAATATAATCCAAAACATTTTTTTTTATATTTTATTTCTTTGTCAGTGAGTTTGGGCACTCCAATTTTATATTATAAGATATAATAAAAGGTATAGGAACTAAAACTATGAATTTGGCCAAATAAAACTTATAGTCTATATCCGCTTGACGATACTTCTTGCGCTCCACCAATAAAAAGCGTGTGAAGGGTGCATAAAAAATCAGCTCTTAGCCCTAAGTGCGTTTTCACACTACACACTGTACTGCATCCATAAGAAATATAGAGAATAAATCACTATTCGGCACGGATTAAACGAAATGTACGGCGGGTACGATTTATAGGCCTTTATATGTACTTGGTTTTGTTTTTTTTTGTGTATATGTTACAAGGAAGTTGTGATCTTAGTTTCTGTGATTAAGAAATATTACTTGTTGAGAATATTACATGTGGAAATATTGAAGTCAATTTTTTTTATTTCTTTATAGCTTCACGGTGTATCTCGCACATAGCAGGGTAGGAAGAGGGAACCTGGTGTAAGCATGCTCCGTTTCTATCAAGACACTTTTGTTCCCCACTTTTCGCCGATCTGAGAATGGAGTACCTCAACACAAAATTTCTTCTGTTATGAACATATAGAGATTTATTTTTATAGGCGTTAAAAATTTTGAAGAAATGTTACTATGTGAATGTGACAATTTAAGTAATAGTATGTAAATTGCTAATAGATTAATAGCTCGTTTGTGTTCTTCGATAAGTTGACATTTAAATGTAAGCCCAATACGATTTAACGTATTAAATTCTATCTTATAGTATATGGGACGAGACTTTCACAAGGACTGTTCGTTTCGCTTTATGTTGGGAGAGTAATGCGGCATTTAACTTGATCTTCATCTTCGGTAATGATTTTAATATTATGCCTTATAAGAAAGTATATAGAAGGGTAGGCAGAGGAAACTTAGCATTAAGAAACTCCATTATCCACTTTCCGCCGAATTTTCGATTGCGTCTTGAGTGGCGAAACTCAACGCCGCGCTTTTGCCTTGGTACCAGAGAGCGAACAAATGAAAATATTGATTTATAAATTCATTCCTCCGAGTGGCAATCGAACTCACAACCAGTCGCGTTTAAAGCCACACTTTGTGCCCCTGCGCCACGACTGGCCTTTTTAAAAATATAATCTTTTTAGAGTAAATTTTTACCATTTTTTAAAAAGAAATATTATATAAATATAAATGCAAAAAATATTTATTTCCTATAAGGTTAAAATTTATTTCATTATTTTTTAATTATAATTTTCTCATCTTATTTATTTTCCACATGAATATAATAATACATTCCAGTAAAAGTATGATAGAATAACTTTATAGCTAAAACATGTAATGATGATGCCAGGTTTAATTGACTCGTTGTGAAATGCATAAGCGAAGGCCCTTACATGAAGTGCCTATATTATAAGCTAAAGCGATTTTTAAAAATACAAATAATTTACACAATAAGTATTAATAAATGGAATACTGTAAATAAGTTATTTAGAAGTGCATAAAATTGCATTATATATATTTTTTTCAATGTCACTGATGTTTTTTTAACGTCACTAACGAAACCACGATTGGGCCTCTGAAGGCTGTTCCTTCAAATATCCACTTTCTTCGCAGGGTCACAAGCATACGAGTCAAAGCGCGGCGTTAAGTTCCTTTCCTCCAGAATTCGGCGAAATATGAGGAACGAAAACGTCTATATGGGAACAGAGTACCTTAACACGAGGTCCAGGTTCCTTCTGCGTACCCTGCATACAGAGTGAGTTAATAGCGTGAAAGATGCATTATTGTGATATTAAAATTGGGTTATCCGTCCAGTTCCTCAAGGTAACCAAAGAAAAAAGAGAGAGAAGTATTTTTTTTTAATTAATAAATACTGTATTTGTTTAAGTATAAATTTATTATATACAGTATATTTTTTAAATATTGGAACGAATCATTATGTTTTTTTTTTTTATGGAAAAGTCACGGCAAACGAGCGTGCGGGTCACCTGATGGTAAGTGATTACCGCCGCCCACGA
>DWAO01001802.1:0-17684 GCA_018230605.1 Heliconius congener
TAAATATTTCATCTACTCGAGTGGGGATCGAACCCACAACCAGTCGGTTTTACAGTCACACCTCGTGCCACTGCGCCGCGACTGGCCTCATTAAATATTATTAAGTGCCGATATTTCAAAAAATCAGCTGAACAGTAAATGTACTTATAAACTATACTTCATTTACGATTATTTGAACGAACGATCATTTACGATTTATGAACATATAAAATTTCAAATGGGTTCAACGTTTTAGCTATGATAGTAACAAATAAATAGGTAAATTTTCACAAATCTTATATTAAAATTGATTGTTTCAATAAAATAAAAATTTAACTAAGACCTTTCGACAGACAATTAAGTTTCATTACTTATAACTTTAATGTATTAGGTTGTTTTATTTCTTAAAAATCTACCCAAACACATTTATGACTATAAAAATATCAACTTGACATAAATATTTTAGTATATGAAAGTATAATGCATGCACCCGCCATACATACATTTACACACGCCGACTCACCGAGTTAAGCGGAACGAATCAATAGATAGACATACATACATACAAAAATACATACAAGATGACGCCACCGAACAGTTACGATGCGAAATTTTACTAATGCACGCCAATAATAGTTCGATAACTGGGATTGTTATTTCTATTAAATATACAGTAAAAAATAATTGTTAACAGTACGTCTATAAAATTGTTATGTTATATTATCTGAAAGTTGGGAGAGATTTATTATGTGTTTTATTGTATTGTTATAGCATTATTTTATAGGTTAAGTTGTCGATGGCCGACAGGCGCCGTTGTGTAGTGTGATTTCGATTCTCGCTTATAGAGTTTGAACTATTAAAGAACTAACTTAACTAACAAAAAAAATACCGAAAAAATTCAACGTTTAAACAACTTTTACACAAAATCCCCCTTTCCCGGAAAATGTAAAATATCTATATCTTCCCTACCTGCCTTGCTTTCTATATGCGGGATACAGCGTGAAGAAAAAAAAATATGTGCGTCTTTCGAATTGCATTAGAAATTCATTACTATTTTTCCTGTTAGTCTGCGCACTAATCATATTGCTATCTCTATCTTACATATTACACTTGGTGTAAGAAAACATTCAAAATGGGAATCTACATCACTGCTATCTTTGAACGAGGTGGTCGTTGGAGATAATGTAAAGAATAGTCATATTAACCGATATTAATATTTTAAATGTGAATGTAATATTTTATGTGCGCTTTAATATTAAAACTCAACAACCTTAATTATAGATGTTAGAAAGGATATAGTTAAAAAATACTTTTTACCGTAATATAAAAATAAGTATAAACCAGCGAAGCAAAGTCGCGTTTCAGCATCCAGTATGTAAACAACTTTACAACAAAACGTAAAAAGGCAAAAATCTAGTTGTTTCAAATTAAAACCTCATAAAAATTAGACCAGAAATGAGTGTAATTAAGATACCGTGGGATAAAGACAGGCCGCGGCGCTCCAACTGGTTTTTGTGCGGCACAGTTCAGTTACTTTAACTTGCATAGCGGTGATTAACTCTGAACCGGCCCGCTCGAACAACAATAGCAAGTACTTCAACCGTGAATGTGACTAAGCGGCGACATTACTTTTACTTTGGAATATGCCAGCAGATAAAAATATACGCAAAATTTGCATGTTAGTTAAAAAAATATATATATTTTTATTATTTTTAATTAAATCCCTCCCCACACGTCCCTCTGACGTAATCAGAGGTTTTGGTTTGCTTTTTTTAATTTTTATTACTTGCTTTAAATTGAGTTGCTTTCATTAAAAGATAAATAAGATTTTCGAATAGGTTAAAAAATCATATTTATTTATATTTTGCGACAGCAATCAATAAATAAATATTAAAATGCAATAATGCTAGTTAATATGTATTACATAAATAATAAAAAAAAGTTCAGTAAAGTAAAAATTCAATAAATGTTTATAAGTTCCATAATAATAGTCAATTATCACTTTCACTAATTTCTTTACCCTAGTACCAAGACAAAGGCGCGGTGTTGAGTTCCGCCACTCTACACGTAATACTTACTCTACTCGGAGGAAATAGCAAACTGTAGCTAAAAGAAATATATGAAGTTGGTTACATTTGTCAATAATAATACTGTTGACTTTTTATGCCTAACAAGTTTCGTTTCATAAGTTAGTATTAAGTTTCCATACAAATACTACTCAAAATCATATAAATATAAATGGACATACACATCGCCTTTACTGCAGGAAACAGACCGGCATCTTATGCTGGTATTGTATATTAAGCTCATTTTATTTGACGTCCGGATTTGATTAGAGATACTAAGACTTCTAGACTATAGTGGATTTCTTTTAGAATCTCTCTAGAATTCTATTGGGTCCATAAAAATATGGACCCAATAGCGTATCTAGAGAGATTTTCTGGGAAACGTTTGGACGTTAGCTTTGAACAGATATGTTAGTGTAAATTTTGTTATCAAAGCAAATATTTTACAAGTAAAATTTCTTGGGTTGGCACCAGACTATTTTAGGGTGGACCCAATTCGTGCCTCCCACTTTTTATTATCCAAAAATGAAATAATAAAGCCACATTAAGGATAAATATTAAGAAACAGACTTATTACCTATACACAATATAAAACTTTTACAAAGTGCAAGTGACAATAATAATAGAATGATATACAAAACTTACATTTTCTAAATCACGGCAAAACTATATTTATTTAAATTGTGAAAAATCCCGCTGTATCTCGCATATATCAGAAAGGCAGAGGGAACCTAGCGATAAGACACTTACCTATAAACATCGTAGCAAAATGGGAATTAAAACTTTAAAAATCAATTGTAGGATCACAAGTGAGAAAGTATCAATGACGAAATGACAGACAGATAGAAAAAGCAATAAGTTTTCACTAAAGCCATACAGACAGACCATAACAATTATATTAAAATCCACCCATACAATATAAAAATGACGTCTTACGTTTCCGAACGATTCATTAAGCAATAAAAAAATAAAATAAAACAACAGTAGTTTCGTAGCGGCGATCAGAGTAAGTTACACGCACAGTTACACGTTATGTGTCTTAGAATTAGCCACGATCGCGTCCACGACTGAGCGAGTCACGAAACCGAAATATCCATAGTTCTCGACTTCCATTAGTGGTACATATTTATTTATTTAAATTTGCAATGATATACAATTGGTAGAAATCGGAAGCGGTTAACGTTTTAAAAAAAAAACACGATAAAAATACATATCGCCTATATGTTTCTGAATTATTTGGAACGAGATTCTACGTAATTGCAGTAAGTGATATGTATCACCCAATAATCCTAACGCGAGTTTCCTTCGAATAAGGGCCGTTGCAAACAACTGCCTCCGATTGACCCTTTTTTTTCGTTTTTTTTTATTTTTCCGAATTGGCTTTATTGCTGTTGACCTGGGATGGTCTTGACAGCATCACCGGGCGGGTATCCCCCGATTTATATAATTCCATTGCTTTTATAGTCTTCTTCATCTACATCTACCCTCTTTTACACAAGCTAACACAATAATATCAAAAAGTTGTTTCAGGTTGTATGCTTCCTATATGAAATAATGATTATGAAGTTCAACTGACGAAATTTGTGGATTTCAAAATTTGTGTATTTTTCGTTGTTTTAAGTAGTTGTTATATTTTATAGAAGCTGTCGTAGCGCTGCTTCACATCGCCTGGTTGTAAACGTCATTGTTGTGAGATCGACTTCCACTCAGAGGAATGAATTATTTCATTTTTCTGCTCTGGTAATACAAAAGAGGCCAGTCGTGGCGCAGGGGCACAAAGTGTGACTGTAAAATCGACTGGTTGTAGGTTCGATTCCCACTCGAGGAAATGAGATATTTAATATTTTCATTATTCTCACTTATGAACTCCAACGTTCCACACGCAATGTCCACGTGGGTAACGGAAATGTCTTAATGGGAACGAAGCATCTTAACACTAGGTTCCCGGGTGCAGTCTACCTACCTAGCTCCACAAATTCGTCGCATTCGTCGCAGTCGCAAATTCGTGCCCCTGTGCCGTGACTAGCTTCAATATAATAAATATCTATGTGTAAATATTTATGTGTAATTTAAGTATTTTAAAATGAAAATGGAGTTAATTTTATTACATTTATGTATTTTTAAATCGGGTTCTGCCAGCGATTTCCTAAACGTGTGTGCCAAAAAATATGGCCTAGATAATATCCGTTAAGTGACGTCATTTACCGGAACAATGTATCCTATGTACCTACTAATCCGGATTATGAAATATTTAAATGCCATAGAGTGTATTCAATATTTTTTTTAAAAATAAAAAAAAATGAGGCCGACGTGGCTATGGGGCACAAGCGTGTAACTGTAAGCGCGACGTTAGTGGGTTCATTGCACACTCGGGGGAATAAATTTAATATATGCAATGCCCCGTGAATTCAACAAAAAGTGAGCAACAGAAATATCTTGGTTAGTGTCCTAACAATATATAGTGTGAAGCTAACAAATGAGTTTCAGTGACATATGCCAATTCATTTCAGATCTGAAGGCATTAACTCTAGAAAACCGGAATTATTTCACATATAAAAAATTAAATATTATATTATAATTATTTTAATTTTGATAATAATAATAAAATTATTTGACCTTTATTATTTTTAACATGAATTCAATTATATAGTACAAGGATAAAGTACAAATTACAACTTCAGTAATAACAATCAAACTGTGTTCACCACCGTCAGAGTATTACGAAACTGCCAAAACACATTTACTAAAGATAAACGAAACACAAAAAAAATTACAAGGCAAATATCTTATTTAACGCGTATATTAGGACCACACAGCTTATTCAAAATGGCAACACAAAAACTTGGATATAATTAAGATGTAAGATAAGAGAAAGCCGCCGAGATGAATAATAAACTGATAAACACAATGTATTGTTAGTTTGATATTAAAAAAATTATATAATCCGCGTTAAAAATAGAAAGCATCTCCGATAGCTACCTAATTCTTATGTCACGAAGATAACCTCACATAAATAAATGGCTGTCTGAACCATCAATTTTGGTTATTTTTGATACCAATAAGATCAATACGATCGGTAAATAGTTAGGTGAAAGTAAATTTTTTTCCATACTTGTTTAAACAATGCTCCATTCAGTGATCTGATGTCGGGCCTTTTGTTGAAATATCAATCACGCCTAAGATTATGTTCGCTTCTATTATTATATTAAATTTATTAATGCAAATCCTACAAAGCATGTTATATCATAATAAAGAACGTAAAAAGTCGTGATATGTTTATTTAGAATAAATAAAAAGCATGAGGACCTCCTCGGAGAGCACGTATGAAGAGGTTGATGATAGTGGACGAGGCTAAAGAGGTATGTAAAGACCGTAGCGTTTGGTGCTTCTTTCTCCCTGACTACCTCGCTAGGGATTTAAATGCGGAGTGCATTTAAATCGGTACGTTAAAATTTTTATATGTTATTTTACTCTTGGAAACCATTCAAGCGCTCTGACCACTAAACCATACGTTATCTAAATAGCACATAACACTGTGTTGACGAGAAATTCTTATAATTATATTACTGTGCGAGAAAAAGAGCAATAAATATATATAGCTATAAGTAGAATTTTCAATACATTACAAATAAAATTGAAAGTTAATTTGTTAAAGTTTGACTATGCTTATTTTAAATCCATTGTAAGTCTTAAAAAAATATTGCAAAACGAATTCACTATTTTATCCAAAAATAAAAAAAAAACCGACACGATAATAGAAATTGAATAGTTAGATTTTAGCGAATTTCTAAAGTAAAAGTACTATCTATTTCGTTCAGCAATAAATTTATCTATGACGCATTCCTCGACATTCAATACTATTGGATACATTCAGCAAAATCACACAAAAAATATCATTTGTCCAGAATATAACGTGTAAGTATGCTGAATATAAAATGGCTTATTGATGCACGATCATTTCTCTGATGAAAGTATTAATGGCGTATAAGACTTTATTACAATCCTTATATGGCTCGTTTTAAATAACTAAGAATTATATATTCACTAATACTTTTCAATACTTATTTTTAAATAGATCAGTAAGAAAATACTAATATAAATTAAGGCCGGCGTGGTGCAGTACCAAAGCGTGTTTACTGTAGACGCAACGGTGGTGGTTCTCATTAAATATTCTATATTTTCATTTCTTCGCTCTGGTGACAAGGTGCGGACGGCTCTAAATTCGGAAGGAAGAGGCGGAAAGGAAACCTGTGTCTCAACACTATGTTCTCGCCTATCCTGCTATTTGTGGGATAGACCGTGTGAAGCCAAATGAAAAAAAACCGTACAAAATATAAACGTTTTATAGGATTGATGAGTCGTAAAAAATTACACCACGAGTCGCGTACGCGGAACGTTTAAGCCAAAAGTAATTATTATTTAGTTGAAATAGGCCGACTATTTGTACTGTATATGTGTACTTTGTATTTGTAACTGTTTTAAATGCAGAGCCAATTATAACCTGCTAGAAGCAAAAAAATATTCGAGGTATTAATGCAAAATAAACGTAATCTGGAACAAATAAATGAACAATAACTAACAAAAAAAAAAAATAATAATAATACTAAAATCTAATACACATCTAATCGAATATACAATAAATCATATTAATTACAAAGTTAATTTTAATTAACCACACACTTGTCGATATAAAAATACAAAAAAAAAAATCGATTCACTTACTTGGGTTTCTTTAGGCGTAATGGATGACAGAATCGTACAAACCCTCTTTTAATTCCAGGCTGTGGCTAAAAGCGCTACATCGAAACGGCCACTAATTTGGCTTCAATGATCAATAATGATCATTGAAATCGAGAATTTTTCCGTTCACAATGAATTCCGATTGTAATCGCTATAGATTTTAATGAAAAGGTTTAGCGAATGATTTTAGGCGGAGTGCCGCTAACAATACCAGCTCATGTGTATAACAAATATCTATACAGGATTGATTAAATTCCCTGTATAACGTTATATCTATATTATGTGCAATTTTTTTTAGTTATTTCATGCTTTTTCCCTTGTTTAATATGGTAGGTAGGCACAAGGGTACGGTCAAGACACACTGTGTGTCCACATCACGTGACTAGACACATCACGTGTTGAGTTCGGGAACCTAGCCAAGGTGCGAAAATGAATTATTTTGCAGTCAATTCGCGATCGAACCCAAGACTATCGCGAGACAGTCACACTGCGCCAGAATGACCTCGCTTCAATAGCAATTATAATATTATCGTAATTTTAAACTTAAAAAAGATATACTTTTATAAGTTTAAAATTACAATAATAATATAATTAAAATAAATATTTTGATTTTACCTAAAACATGTATAAATAAAATATTATTAAACTCTAATTACATTTTAAATATTGACACAAAGTCGAAGAAAGGAAAGCTCGAACCTAATTACCTTATAAAAAAAAAATCGTTTCAAAGGAATTTATTCTATACCTTGTTTGTGGGAAATAAATCTTTCATAGTATATCTATATTGTAGTATCGTCATTCTCACACTAAATGAGAATTAATAAGACTAGGAATCCGTATAAATATTTTCAACATAGCGGGACAGGCCGTACCTTCTGGTACAAATCTTGTAAGACTCGTACAAAACGTGTATAAAAATGTATGGTACACATAAATTGTTCTGAGAAACTTATACTTGGATCAAGAAAGATAAATTGAACAAAAACACAATTCAACACCATCCTAGCGCAGCGCATTGCATTGCATGACTGATTTCAGCGTTGTGAATTCTAATCTCTCTTGGGAAATTATGACGAAGGAGTTTCTATGTGTTTGGTTTTGTTTTATGCAAAAATGCCTAGCTCGCGATATACAACTCATTTTTCTAGCTTCTACCCAGCGTTCCAGGGGAAACCTGGGAACCAGGTGCTAATTCATTCCGACACTTTCGTTCCCCACTTACTGCCAAATTCTGGAGGCATCGCGCCAATGCTTTACTTTGTTGCCAGAGCGAGGTAACGAAAATATTAAATATTTCCATTTCATTCCCTAGAATAACAAGCTTTCCCATTATTTCTAGATTAATAAGTATAGATAAATTATCTTAATATTGCGGAAAAAAAGAATAATCTTTTTGCATTCTACATGGATTCCACAGTACAGGTGCCAGACCCATCGCAGGACAGGGTGAACAGCTCGGAACAGTGGGCTTGAAACTCGCAACCCAAATACAGCCTTAAGGAGCTCCTTAAAAATGCGTTCTTTTAGATTCACGTTGTATTGCGCACACAGCAGAAGAATAGGCCTAGGTGATCTAGTGTTAAGACACCCCGCTTCCACTAAGACCTGATCTGTTTTCTAGAAGCCAGTCGTGGCCCAGGAGTCTGGCGCGACAGGTTGTGGGTTCGATTCCCACTGTTATTCAATTAAATATTTTGTTTTACTCGCTACTTTTATTTTGTTTTACGGCGACTACTGCTAGATTGAGACTAAAGTAACGAAAATTTGTAATACAAATCTCGCCATAGGACCCTATTAGGAAGTAATGTGTACGTAGGTACAAGTGCACTCGTATTTGGATATTGTATGGGAAATTAATTTAAAACAATTTTAATCCATAAAAGTAGTAGAAAATTAAGAAATCAGATTATAAGCACTTCGTAAGTTCGTCGGTACATAAGGAAGAAAGGCAAGGACAGCTGATATTTGCCTTAATTAAATCAAATAATAATTATTGAATTTATTGAATCCCCCGACTACCAAGTGCCGATAAAGTTTAACGTGTCATTTAGAAATAAGTCACGCAAATATATTAGGAAAAGTCAGTACATTTTTAATCTATGTATATATATTTTTTTGCAGTGCTACGTTGCATCCCGCATATAGCATGGTAGGCAAAAGTGTTAAGGCAATTCCGCCAAATTCTAGAAGCATTGCGTGTTGAGTAGCGAAACTCAACGCCGCGCTTTGGCACGACACTGGAGCGAAGAAATGAAAATATTAAATATTTAATTTCCTCGTGTGGGAATCAAATCCACAACCTTTCGCGTTTACAGTACCGTTGCGCCACGACTTGCCTCTATTCCTATATATTACGTATATTTATAAATTATTGGTAGATGGACTAGGTAAATAGAAACTAAAGTTTAGGATTTTACATTTTTGTGATTCGCGTGACTCATAGGATATAAAACGTGACAGAAAAAAAGGAAGTTGATTGTAGATACCTACCCACCTAGTTTTCATTAGAATGGACTTTTACCGTTTCGAATTATATCAATAATAAGTGAACCATGGAAGTAATTAAAATTTATAACTCGGTATTTACATAAAAAGCGGCAAATGATGGCTTCAATCGCCTGTGGGAAACATTTTATGTAAGTTTTATAATGGAATTTCGTCTAATAGATACAATAATCGTGAGAATTTCGATTTCAGGTAACTTTCGTTCAATTGTATTTCTTTTTTAAAGTACAATTATAATAAAAATATTAAATTTAAATATGTAATTTGATATATTTTTATCATTTTCAATCTATTATTGTAATATATAAATCAAATAATCCGTAAATGCTAAACGTAATAGAACACGTCAAACACGTATAAGTAATGAGGTAACTAAATTGTTAACAACACTTAATATTTGATTGTTTCACTAAAGAAGGTATCTTTATATATTGATAAATCAAGATCAATGTATATATGTTCCGCTTTAAATTTAAAACATATTTCCTGAAAAAAAAAATGAAACTATTCACCAAAGATGCTACATCGAAAACTAATAAATAAAATAATAATTATTAATTTCATACATAAAACTTACTATGTAATACTCATCAGAGATAAACACTTATTTATACATAATTATAATCTTGTATAGACCTTTATTAAACCTAATAAGAAAATCATTCACAGTTAACAACTAATAACTTGAAATTGAACAAAAACGTAGGTAGATACATACCGGCGAAGCCACTTAAATACTCCCATTTCTTGCGTCGAAGCCACTTTTTATCAATTACCTACTAGCACATAGTCATTAGAGAAACGGCACTAACAAAAATACTTTACGAACAGAAAATCCGGCAACACGAGGAGCACGCGGAACGTTACCGGCGCATTACAATTTAGAATCGATTGCAACAAAAAAAATCGTCTAACAACAATGACCAATATATTGTGCGGTCAGACAAAACATCATGGAGTGGACGGCTCGCGGACCACGGCACGGCGGTCGCAATGAACACAGTTGGATTTAGTTTTTTGTTCAAATTACTTTTCGTCGCGCTCCGGTGATCCACTTCATCCACGGCACGCCAGTTGAACCTCGCGCGTCACTCCACAATTCTACACTTTACTGCGCCCGTTAAGTAACGAGTCGACGGCGAAGCAATTAATTATACTTTCTATACGGTATAGGGTAGATAGAAAATTGTGTTATTTTTAAGTTTTAAGCAAAAATACTTGTTTACCGACTATCTTTTGACGTTTCCCAATGGGAACATCTTTTTTGAACTTTGTATTCATGTAAGAATTTTTTCATTATATTAATGTAGCTGAACACGATCACTGTTTTATATTATATACTAATTCTTCGTTATTATATCAGTATTGTAATTATAGAATAAGAATAAAAATTAAACATTTGCATAAAGTGTTTATTTACAAAGTGCAAATTAAATGGCAAAACAATATTTACAGTAGTTTACAATCCATTAATATTATTAAAAAATATTTATAGTTTGTAAATACTTATTTAACAACCTGTAAATATAATTTTAATTAATCAACCTATTTTTATAATCATACATGCTTAAAAAGCAATCTATTTAAAAATATTGTAAAAATGATTTCCTGCTTAAAAGTTTAAACAGTTTTCACCTTGATATTTTGAAATGAAAAAAATTGTCTATTATTTACGATTACCTATTGCTTATGGTAAAAGTTTTTAATTATATTAGTGTGATAAATATTATGAATAACATACTATACAATACATTTTCTAAAATTTAATTTACTAATTCCAATAGAGAGTGGACTTGCAGTTTTTCTTTTAATGGTTATTTAATTGTAATTATAATATTACGTAAAGTAAAGATAGTATTATTAGCTTTATTAGGTTTATATTATATAAAGTTAAAGCTATTTTTAATAATCAATTTATAATATTTGCTAAATCTCGATTAGGCAATTTCATCTTTAATTTTTATAACTACTAACTACTGCTACTATCTACTATGGTCTGTGTTGAACCATAGACAGTAAATGTCAAATTATGTTTTGAATTTGGAAAGTTTGTTTACGTTGCTTTTAAAATATTTACGAAGATTTATTAATTCTTGCATTATGGATGAATTACGTGGACCTACAATACAAATAGTGTTAAATATTAAAGAAGGTAAGGTAGTAATTTTTATTTTTTATT
Source organism: Heliconius congener (assembly GCA_018230605.1). Taxonomy (NCBI): domain Eukaryota; kingdom Metazoa; phylum Arthropoda; class Insecta; order Lepidoptera; family Nymphalidae; genus Heliconius; species Heliconius congener. The sequence goes on from DWAO01001802.1 coordinate 11,473, forward strand.
TTTAAAAACAAAATTTTATTTTGACATAAGCAATATCTAATATTTTAGGTCTTGGTTTTGGTTTTCTCAAGAATCCATTCATAGTTAGCGGTTCTTTGAATGGCTATATGCTGGAGACGGATCCTGTGATTCCCACCCATGCTCCTGCATTTGATGCTGAACTTGTTTGGGAAGCAGATAAAAGACGCTTTAGAAGGTTTACTTATATTTATACATCGGCTTCAAAATAAAATATTTCAATTAATTATTTTTATTTATATTATATTTCTTGCGGTTTCATATATTTATTGTAGCTTAAGAGTTCAAAATGTACCAGTAAAAATTGAAGTTTTTACAACTGCAACACAAGGAAGAAAGGACAAAATAGGATATTTATTATTGAGTTTGCTTGGAGCACAACCGTGTCCATCTAACAAGGTAGTAGATGTGAGTAACAGTTATATATTATGAAGATTAAATTTAATAACTGTAAAATTTTAATAATTTCTGTAGAATATATCTAATTTCAGATAAAACAATCATGGCATAAGTTACTAGGAGTGAAGTCAGAAGGCAAATGCTGTCACCCACAAATTCTCTTAAGCCTTTCAATAGAAGATAGAATCAGCACATTAACACCTGTATGTACAATTTCATATTTGTGTAAAACTATTATATAGTGAAATAGTGCTGATTGCAAAAACAAGTTTTTGGGTTCAATCTCTGCAAATTTCGGTTATGCAAATTTCAATGGAAAGTTGAATATATAGTGTCTTGACACTTGATTCTTCTGCCCACCCTGCTATAGGGATAAAGTGTAGAGTTAAATAAAATTTTTATGCTTATGTTAAATGCTCTCCATAGCTAAAATAATATTTTAAAAAATATTAAAAATAATATATTTCTTATAGAGGAATGAATTGAGAATGTTTCATAGTAATGAGGTGGCACTGCCTTCAACACAATCAAATAGAACTGCACCCACAAACCAGTCAATGCTATTATCATTAAGTAAGTACCTAGATTACAGCATAATCTATCATTACAGCATATCTCTGTACATCTAAGATGAGAAAAACGATTATTGGGGAAAATCTCCCTACAGAGCAACAATAAAACGTAAATAAGTTGTAACAAACATATAAAAATTTCTTGATGAGAATGTGTGGCTTAGTGAGAATGTCTGGCTTAACGGTCAGAGCGCCTGGTTGGTTTCCAGAAGGCGCGGGGGAAGTCCCGCTGTGTTCCAATTTTTATATGTTTTCTAAATAAGTATTATTGGGGATGTTTATCATTGTATAAGAACCCAAAATAATGGTTTTAAAAATTTGTGTCTGTTTTTTGTTCATGCTAATCTCAGAATTAGCTTAACTGACATAAATGCAGGTTTCAGTATTTGTTTTAGCAAACATAAACAAGCTTGTTTCATTTAAATTGGTTTATAAATAAAAAAATTATATCAATCTAAAGTATTTGGTCTACTGTACATTTTTTTTTATATGAATTAAAAATGTGAACACGAGAATAATTCAGATTAGTAGATAAAGAATTGTGTCGTTCTAACAGGTGGGCAGGAAGATGCAAGCTTTAGTTATTTATAAAATTTTAATTATATTTTTGAAGTTGATGTGGTGCAGCGGCATGGTGCCTGACTCAACAGTTGAGAGCTCAATTATAGGAAATTAATTATTTTCATTTGTTCACTTGTACAAGACAAAGTTCAAGATTCACTTCTGCTACTCAATGTGCAATGTCTTAAAAATTGGCCTGTTCATGGGAAATAGAGTGTCTTAACACTAGGTTCCCTTTGTTTATTGCTATTGCTGTAACAGATATAAAATTAGGTTAAAAAATAACACCAAAAATATATTTCAGATGACTATATATTGGAAAGTAAGAAAACAGTTTTGTCACCGGATTTACAGCCTAGGCTCATTTGTGATGAGGGTCTTATACAGATTGGAAATGGGAATCATTTATTTGTGTTAGCATTAGTAATTGGAGTTGTAGAAAATTTGGATCTGGTAAGATAATCTTAACTATATATTTTTTTGTATTTGTACAGTATTTTTTTAGTATAATACTTTGTCAAGCATATATCAGAGTAGATAGAGAGAATCCACTGTTAAGACACTGTTGCCCATACAACATTAAACTTTTGAGATATTGACGTGATGAGTGGCAGAACGCTGCGATTTGTCTTGTAACAAGCGAGGCAGTAGTAGAAATTAAGGCAGTAGTAAGAATCGAGCCCACAACCGTCGCGGTTGCAGCCTGATGTTGCGTCACTGTGCTGTGATGGCCTCATTAGACTAAACTGAGATATTGACGAGATGAAAATATAAATTAATATTTATGTTTTTAGTTGCTGTCAGGAGATATTAAAAAGGATTCAAATTGTTATGTGACATATTCAGTGTTCACACACACTATAATGACTGACAGGTAATTTTTAACACAGTTTTATTAGGTTGAGCTATATGAATTACACACAGTGCAAATTATTGTATCGTCATAAAACTGGGCAATTATGTTAAGATTAGATGACAATACAATATTATGATACTATCGAGCTGGTCTGATGATCCTGATCTGGGACTGGAAGGTGGCTTATGGAACCCGGGACTGTCTACTAGTAAACATATTGAGTTTGGGTTCATTTGATTTGTCTTTATATATTTTTTTCATTTCTCCTGATGACGAGGGCCTCACGGTGGACTGGAAGGTGGATGTTGACGCATATATCCTTATGTACTTAATTGCCAGAAAGTGGTGTTCAAGACGTCGGTAAATGTCGTATTTCATCGCGGCTGGTGCATGTTTTGTCTGAGTTGGAAAAACTGGTACTTTGGACAGACTGCTTAATGTAGAGCCACCTTCTAGTCATGCTGCAATTCCAGTTAGAGCGCCGATCTCCCTAACCTGCTTTCCGTAACATCGCTTAGCTTAATTTTTTAGTAAGATATACAAAAAGTTTTTCCTATTTCAGTGCCCCACACTTGTACAATCAATTATTATAATTAACAGCACATAGGTTACAGTTTTTTTGCCCGCAAATAAAGGCAACTGGAACGATTCATAATTTATTTATGGCTTTTACATGCACTTATAACATGTTTTTCTAGTTTTTTTTAAAACTATTAATTTATTATATATAAAAGCTTGTAATACCTATTACACTAATATAAAAGTCACAACTATTATATAAAAAATCACAACAAGTACACATTCATTAAATAAGTACTATAAATATGCATTTAAATTTACCAAATGTCAGAAACGGAGGACTTCATATTTTTGTCCTGTTACGTCACTTTTTCTCATAAACAAATACATGCGTACAAAACCTTATGACATCATGTCATGGCAGCTGCAGTTTTGAATATCTATACGTATAATAAAATTATAACTGATCTCTGTCTGTACATGGAAGAAATATGAGAAAATCCATTGTTGGGGACAATGTAATGAAGGATTTATAATTTTTGTTTTTTTTAAATCGGGTCATAAATATGTCAATATAAAGTATGTAGTTCGACAAAATTGGTATAAAATGATTTATTTATTGAATTGGCTGAAACTTTGAGACCATTCGTGGCGCAGGGGCACAAAGTGTGACTGTAAAATCGACTGGTTATGGGTTTTACGATCCCCTCTCGAGGAGATGAAATATTTATTTAAACTTATATTTCCATTTCTTCGCTCTGGTGTCGGGACGAAGCGCGGCGTTGATTTCTGCCACTCAACACGCAATGCCTCCAGATTACGGCAGAAAGTGGAGAATAGATTGTCTTAATACTAGATTCCCTCTGCCTACCCTGCTGTGTGCGTGATACAGCGTGAAGCTGATTTGATTTATTGTTTTCAATGTATAAATATTGTTTAATGATTATGTTATTAGAAGACGATAATAATTCTGATAAGTAATTGTATAAATCTAGCGGATGAAACTGCGCGAGTACTTTAATTTATATATTTTTTATTTTGTGGACTTAAATCTTAATAAATCATAATTAATTTATGTTTATATATTATATTTTGAAATGTGGCACCACAGAATGTTGGAGTAACTCAACAACTTCCCGATTTTGCAGGGTGTCCCTAGGTAATTCAGGGTGCAGTACGCATCTCGACCAGCGCACGTCCCTCCGCCTCCGGAGCAGCCTGTGCGACCTGGCGCGTTACTTTGCCGAGTGCCCCCGTCTGGTCGCACAGTTGTATGTCGGTGATTGTCAAGTGGGTTAGTACTTGTTTTGGCTAAAATTGCCTATATCCGTAATTTTTGTAAGCGAAATTTAAAAATTTTAGAAAAAAATGTTAGATAATAGAAGTAAAGGACAATGAGTTGCACCAAACAATGATGCTGCACAATTAAAATTTAAGTTGACTCATGCTTTGCTTAGCAGCTTTTGTGCATTGTAATTATAAATTTTATTGTTAATAAAAGACTTGTCTAAATCCAAGCTTTTAGTTAGATCAATTTCGTTCTCAGGATGTGATATATCGCGTCGCAACAGGTTGTGGGTTAGATTTCCACTCTAGGAAGTATTGAATATTTTAATGTCCTCGATCTGGTAGAGGGTCAGGGCCAGCGAGAGCGGCGTTGATTTCCGCCAATCAACACACAATGTCTTAAGGGGATCGGAGTAGCTTAAAAGGGTCTTAAGCTCGCTCTGTTTAACCTGCTATACTGCTTATTACAGTGTGGAACTAAAAAAACTAATAACTCAATAATATGATATTTTTCTGTGTTTAACTGTAGGTATATGCAGTGTTGATCTCCGCAAGCTTATTCCAACAGATGATATTAATCACTTTTTAAAAACCTTCTGCAATAATGATAACGCACTCACAATACAAGAACGATGTTATATGCTTCCATATAATAATAAAAGACCAGTTGATAACAGAAGATCTTATATGGATGTCGAACTGAGTTTGAAATATCTTGGTGTTAAGATGAATGTACAGGTATCTGAATAGATTTTTTTTTGCTTCGCGTTGTTTCCCGGATATAGTGGGGTGGTCAGACGAAATCTAGTATAAACACAACCACACAAATTCTTATAATTTACTTTTACGGTCCGTAATAAAAAGACATCTTCTAACATTGATATGTAAAACCGACTGGTTGTGGGTTCGATCCCCACTCGAGGGGATGAAATATTTACTTAAATGTATATTTCACTTAACACTCAATACCTTGTCGAGTGTCCTAACACTAGGTTCCCTCTGCCTACCCTGCTGTGTACGGAAACGTTAACTTGGCAACGTCTTAACCGATATACATGCAGTCTTTTCTATTATATTTTGGTAAACTTGTTTTAATATTTCAATCGATCCTTAAATAAGAGTTATATCAATTTAAAGCATTTTATTAGATATAATAGCTATAAAATAAGAAGTCACATGATTAGCCTGCAAAATAAAATATTAGAACAGGAAAACAATTAAGATTAGTAAATAAATTTGTATGGTCCAAGCGATCAAAGCCCCGACTGGGACGCTAGTTAATAATAATAATATAATTTCATAACTTATTACAGAAATCTATACCTTTAACATCCAGAAGTGCCACTCAATTAGAAAGTGATAGAAAAGAGGAAACAATACAAAGTGAAATAATAGAATTTAAAGGTGGCAGTTGTACCAATCTAGACAAAGACGTCGGCGGTACAGCCTACACGTGTATGTCCGCGGAAAATACTAATAGGTAAATATGAAATTATCCTTTTTTGAAAATTAAAATCAGCAGGTTAGGCAGATGGAACCTAGTGTTAAAACATTTCGTTTTCCACTTTCCGTCAAATTCTAGAGGCATTGCGTGTTAGGTGACGGATTGCATGTTGGGATTTCACCTCGACACCAGAGCGCCGAAATGAAAATATAAATTAAAATAAATATTTAATTTATCGAGTGGGGATCGAACTCACAGCCAATGGCGTTTCTTGGCCTCGATTTCAATCATTATTTAAAAAAATATAATGTTTAGCATATTACGAATAATGTAAGGGCCTCCAGTTATTATATGTAGTGTTTGTATTTTTGGCCTCCTCCTAATGGCGCACTAGGAAAGTATCTGAGTGAAAATGCGATGGTTGTAAGTTAGATCCTTTTTCTGGGGGAGTCAATTTATTACATTTCTTCCGTTTATTATTATTTTTCCGTTTATTGAGGTCGGTCGTGGCGCAGCGGCACAAAGTGTGACTGTAAATCGACTGGTTGTGGGTTCG
>DWAO01001803.1:0-17672 GCA_018230605.1 Heliconius congener
ATATTGCCATTTCTTCGCTCTGGTGTCGAGGCTAAGCGCGGCGTTGAGTTCTGCCTCTCAATACGCAATGCCTCCAGAATTCAAGCAGAAAGTGGGGAACGGAGTGTCTTAACACTAGGTTCCCTCTGCCTATTCAGCTGTGTGCAGAATACAGCGTGAAGCTAATTTAATTTTTTTTTAATAATATTTCATCTCCTAACGGATAACCACAACCTTCGCGTATAAGATCAAATGATTTCACACTGCGCCATAATGGTCTTCATCAATGACATCTATCAATAAAAAAGGTAACTAATGTACTAGTTCATAACGCCCTCTAGAAGAACCTAGTGAAATTAAAATGTAAAACTATTTACTAACAGATGGCGCTTTAGCAGTTATTTTCATTTACATTTCGCACGCTTTTCACAGAGATAAGCTTAAAACTCTTTAAATAATCCCACGGATTTTAATGCAGTTTTAAGTAATAAACAGAGTGATCCAAGAGGAAAATTTATATATATGTACAAGTAGTCGCCGCCCGCAAGTGTTGCCTGAGCTTTAAGGCGTAAAAGGCTAAATATCTTAATAAATAATAAGATAGGTTTTCTCGAATACCTACAAGAAAGATTTCTTGTGAGTATTCGAGAAAATCTTCTTAGGTCCGTATTTATAAACCGCTCTCAACTCTGAGATCATGAGATGATGACATTGAGATGCCGTTTTTATTAATAAATTATATATCACATTCATAAATACTTTATAATTGAAACAGTAGGTCAAGATAGCTCTCAAGATCAATATCAGAGGTGAGAGCGATTTATAAAATTATTAATATAAATTAATGCTCTCTTATGTTCTTTAACAAATCTACATGCCAACGCAAAATTTCAACTTAAGTCCAATAGTGTCGTCTGTGCATTGGTAACGGTATCTTTTTTATGCATAGGTAGGTATTACATAAATACTATATTAAAGGAGAACTGAAAGTATTTAAGATTTGTAATGTGACATAGTAGGAATATAGAAACAAAATATAACATCATCGAGTAGTCCATATGAGAAACCCGCGAGAGAGTCTTATCGCTAAAAAAGAAAATGGCTAACTTATGATATAAAGAGTGTAATAATTTAACGCAACGATTGTGGGTTCGATCGTTCGATATATTAATATTTTTATTTCTTCGCTCTGGCATCAAGACAAAAGCTCAAAAATTCTGTTAAATAATTGTTTTCAAGTTAGGTGAATGAATTTTACACTCGGCGTTAAGTTCCGCCACTCAACCTTCTTAAGCCACACGAAGAAAAGCGTGAAGCGGTTTTAAACAATCGTTACCCCCAGTGATAATTGAAACCAAACCATATTTAACAATCAAAGAAAGGAAAATAAATCGAACAACAAACAAATTACCTATAATCACATTCTCATCCCAGCATTGGGCGAAATACATTACACAGGTATTCCCAGGAGAAGCAAGCGTCATAGACGCCGGTGCCCGAGAGACGGTAAGGGAGGATTATTGTTTTAATAATTGAATATTATTCCATGGTACCTGTACGGTGGTGAACGCAAGTTGCGCTTATTACTATTAAATAATACGTATTAGATTTATATTACGGCCGTAATGGTTACCCACTGTTAACTTTAAATAAAACTATTTTAATCCGATTAATCGCGTATATTTAATATTATACATTTTTGGAAACCCGACGTTTCGAACACTTTGCAGTAGTCCGTGGTAGACTGAGGTGTCATTCATATTCATATAATACAAAATATACACGATTAATTTGGTTAAAATAGTTTCATTTAAAATGTGTAATATTCGTGAAAATCGAAGAACTTATTATGACTGTTAACTTGATGATAGTGGGTTCAATTCCTACTTTAAAGCCCCAAGTTAGTCCCAAAAATTTTAGTTATGATGCCCACTTGGGCCACTAAAATAACTCGATCTGGGGAAATTAATTGGAATCCGATAAGGCGTTGAGATCCGCAATTCAATTATGCCTTCTTCTTTTCTTGCCAGGGTTCACCTTTTTACTCAAGTTACTCTTTAACGCGTTAAAGTTTAAATATTGCATATTTATGTTTTATCTTCTTACCAAAGCGAGGAAATAGTTCATTTCCTCGAGGAGATCGAACCCCCAACAGTCGTGCTTACAGTCAGACGCTGTGCCGCTATGCTACGATGGTGTAACTGAATGTAATAAATAAATAAGATAATAATAAATTTAGAAAATAAGTATTTGTAAGGTTTTTGTGCTTGCCGTCGTGGGTGTACAGAAAGTAGCGCCCTGGCCAATTTCGACAAATTTAATCTACAGCGAACTCTAAAAGGTGTCACATATGACGACGACTAGTGAAGATTGGTCTTAAGATATCCAATACGTAAATAAAAAAAATTCAAAAATTTTTGATATATACTGTAACGTAACCAAATGTACCTATTAATAGCTGTATAAAACTTATAAACCTTGTCTTAGTTTTAATATCATGCATGATTTTTTTGAACTGTAATCAACCTCTTCATGCTCTCCTCTCATGATTTTTTACATGACCTTTCTCCCGTATCAACTATCATTGATACCGTGCTTTTCGAAGGTCGACCGAAGCATGTAAGTATGTGAAATTGTTGAAAAAAAATCGAATTTTGTATTGGTGTTTGTCAAAATCGTATTGAGATGAGCCTGAGAGTGATGTAGTTTCATTAAATCGGTTCAATCGTTTTTTTGAGATTCCACTATCCCACACATTTCTAGAGTTATATCTATTTCAGTTTATACGTTTTGAAGTAGATTTTTTTAATAACTAAAGTGCTATATACACTTAAATATATATCTACCGTCTTTAAATATTTCAATAGTAAAAGTGTAATCAAATTTTAGTGAATAGAAATAGCTATATTTTATTGTATCTTAAGACGTATCCTTCAATATTGGTCCGTACAAGCAACGCTGTACTCGTAAACGCTGTATGATTATTGCATTAAAATATAATCTAGCCCCCGATTGGGGGGTTTAGCCTTTCCCTTTTCCACTGGCATCACACCCGTTGTTGCTATCTCAGGCTGTCGTAATGAGAAGAATATATTGTAGTAAGCCAATAGGATTTAACATTTTGGTTTTTTTAGCGTAATTGTATTACGCTCATAGGGGACTAGACAGAGGGAATCTGGGAACCTAATGTTAAGACACTTAGCTTCCATTAAGACACTGCAGTTGCCCACATACCACAGAGTTCTGGATTCATTGTATGTTGAGTGACGGAACTCAACGCAATTCTTTGCCTCGTTTTACAGTTGCACTTGTGCTCCTGCGCCATGACTGGGCTTCATAAAACCTCTGGAAATAAAGCTTCTCTTCATACTTCCTAACGTACGAATGAAACGTTTTGAGGCTACAATCTTTATCCGCACTGTAAGAGATTGGAACTCACTGCAGGCAACTGTATTTCCTATGACATACAATATGTTCAAAAACAGAGTCAATAGGAACTTACTAGGTAAGCAAGTACCACCGTAGACCGCATCAACGCTCATCATGCTTGATGCGGTCAGACGCAAGCAAGAATATTTCTTTACAAATTTTCTTACAAAGTTTTTATTTGAGTCACTTGTTTTTTTATATACGAAGAAGAAATTTTCCTTTCTTACTAGATTTCATGCGCAAACCTTATTTTAAATGTTATTTACTAATACTAACACAATATAGCGATTATAATTTAAAATATTTTACAAGTTTTCCAGGGTTCTATTTCTCATCTAGATATACACGAACATGACCATCAACACAAAGAGCTTTATATTATTACGTAGGTACCTTTACATTCTAAAACGATGACAAATGACCCAAAGCCGGTATTTTCTTTTGCGTACCTATGTAGAATAATTATATAAATTATAGTATTATTATAATAAACGTCAGTGTTAAAATATAGGCAATTAAGAGTATAATCACCATTTGTAGAAATATTTTGTTGATAGCTAACTAACATGACCACTTACCTAATTAATATGAAGAAACTTATTTTTCTTTTGTATTTTGTTAAAATGATAAAGTGTTAAAAAGAAGTAACATCATAAACGCTCAATGTAAAAACAAATTAGAAACAAATATTATTTTATTGACATTGCACATTTTGCAAAAACCACAAGTGTAAAAAAACAACTTTCTTTTGTGATTTAAAACCATTGACAGTGTCTGTCACATTTTTTCCCCGCCATTTCAAAAATCCAAGGACGCTTTACAATACAGTCCAATACATTTACCCATTTTCGAAGCGTGACTAAATTGTCTACGTCCGCCGCCCGACCGTCGGAGAAATTGTTTTATAACTCTATTCATATTTAGTTTACAGTAGTGTTTAATTGTTATATTGCAACCATAGGTAATTTAGATACTACCGCAATTTGGTGACAGTAAAAATTTTACATTGTCCATGGTATATTGTTTTTTTTGAAACTTTAACGTTAACCGCTACATTTCATAGAAATTTTATGTGGATGTTTAGTGTATACAATGTTAGGTTGTAAAGTCATTTTGATTTTTATAATATTATATAGTGTTAAACCATAATTTAAACATTTGACAAAGTATAATTAAATTAGTTTCCTTTTACCAAGTACTATTGTTAATGCTATTGTTACTACTAGTACTAAATACTATTGTTATACAATTTAAAATATTTTATAAACATAAACTACACTAAATTAAATGGTTGAATATAACAAATGAGTAAAATATAGTTCTAAAATAAAATAAAAACACTTTTCCACATCAAATTGTAAGAGCATTAACTCGAATGGTATACTGTTAACCTTTGAATACTTCAAATTTTCGAGTCCTGGCTCCATTATCATATCAGCTCGTTGATACCATGCTATTGTCTTGTCACCTAAGCCACGTAGGTAAAATTGCCAAGTTTCATGCATATATAATTATTACAAGTGGTTTAAGTTCAGATTCAAAGATTTGTTTACATAGCTTGTTAGATAGTTACATACAGTTTGACTATAGAGTCAAGCTATACAGGATAAGCTGTAAAGGATACACAAACAAACAGAACGAAAAAACTTAGATAATTTATTGTTGTTTTAGTAAAAATAATAATCTATTAAAAGGATTGACATAATAGACATATTAAAAAGAGTTTTAAAAATCATAAAATAACCAAAAAATAAAACATTTGTGCTAAATGCCTTCGACATGATTACACTATCTACTTTAATCAATTATAATATAGAGATTAGTTATATTTACACTCTCAGAGTATAATGTCAAAACAAAATAATACACCAGTATCAAATTAAAAAAGGGGCGAGAGCTCAGGTGCGCCCCCCTCGCAATTTGACAGACTATTAATACGGATTTAGCTGGATTTAACCGGTTTAGGGCGGATTTCGGCTGCTCTAAGTGGTTTAGAGGCGCTGATGTGTTGACTCTGTTATTGAGAACGTTTAAAGGCTCAATTTTACAATGATATTTGCATTTTGTTCTGCGCACTTAATTTAGTATTTTTATTTACAAAAAGAACGAAAAGCGTCAAAGCGATGTATTGTTAGTGTTGGTAGTAGAAGTAGTACCAGTATAATATACGTGTAATAAAATAGGCAAGGTGGGTTTTTTTTAACTTCACGCTGTATCTCTTACATAGCTGAGTAGGTAGAGGAAACCTACTGTTAAAACAGTCCGTTGTCATTAGGGCGTTTTGAGTGGCGGAACTCAACGCGCTTCGCTCCACCTCGTAACAGCAAATATATGAAAATATTAAATATTTAATTTTCTCAAGTGGAAACACACAACGCCTCAGGTTTATAGTCGCAAGCTTGTGCTCCTGCACGCCCCTAGACTTTTCTCATTAATTTATTTTATCAAGTTACTTGTTATGATAGTGTTAACTCGTACGCCATTTATGAATAAGAAGGAATTATTATTTATTATCCTACAATCAGCAGGGAAAGCAGAAAGAACTTAGTGTTAAGCCATTCGTTTCTCTAGTTTCCGCACAATTTTCAATATATATAATGTATGTGGCAGTGGCGGAACGCAACGAAAAAATATAATGCGATATTTTTTAAATTTAAATAATTTATTGGAGCAAAAATGGCTATAACCACGGTAGATAACATTGTCAGCAACAAAACCACTCGACCCGATTGTAATAACTATTATAGAATTCAATTGTAATACATACATAAATAATCACATAAAAAGCATACCATCAACAAACTAAGCACTCATCCTTTTAATTTGACTGAACAAGGATATTACATTATGGCGTCCCCATTCTATTTGTGTTAAAAAACGTCGACTAATTGCTCCTTTATTGGTCGATACTCTCAGCTGTGACATATTGGTAAGGCATGCATTTAAAATGTTTGATGTCACCTAATTGATACTGTTTTTTTTTCATGTTATTTTTGTCTTTATATGTGTTGGACTTTTCTATAAAGGGAATTTCGTTCGGATGATGATGTGATACAACTTTAGTGTGTGAAATTGTAAAAATGGTAGTATAATTATTATAAGTTAAAGTATGTGCTTAAATATAATTTTAGATATCTATTGATTAAGTTGACTGAAATCATGAAAATATTTTCTTTAGATCTTAGCTTGAATGGAGATATATCTACTTATATCAAATGATCTCTGCAAAGTATCTATGAGATCATCTTTGGTAAACGTAAAGACATTAATTAGTTTTTAAAAAAGTTTGAAATACATTATACGAACCGTATAAAACCGTTAAATCCGACAAATCAATAACCTCTCTCGCTGAACCTTTATACCTTTTTTAAATCTAAAATCAAGCCTCAATTCCTAAGCACAAACCCAATATTAATTTTTCACACTAATACAAAATTTAACATTGGTGACCCGTCACTTTGCGCATCGCCATTTGTCGCAATAAAAAAGAAAAAAAAGGATTGTCTTTTGATTCCAATTTTGAATTCAATCTACGCGGGTCGGGCGCCATGATTTTATTTTCATGACTGCTCTGGGACGATGCGGACGTGAGGGTTGTCTCTGACGAAATTTTTAATAATAAATGAAGTTTAATATCGTTATTATATGGATTGTATCCTTCTGCTTAATTTAATATATAAGGGATGGGATATGATTGTTTTGTGTCGTTGCACTATTTTAATGACATCTGTTATTTCCTTTAAATTGTTTATATATTCTGTTTGGTAGTTTGATGGATGTAATCTAGTCACAAATTATTTGTCGTTCTAAAAGTTATAGAATCATAACAAAATCTCTTATCAATAGTCGCCGAATTCTACTTTTCATGATTACTTTTTTCATTTTAAGTCTATTGACAATTCATGAAATGTTTGAAATTATTCAATAATTCCATTTTTTTTATTTCACCATGGAAATATATATATACTAAAGGTAATTTGACATTTTTTTAATAGGTTTTTCTGTCTCAGATGCTGGAGGTACATTAAAAGTGCAGAAGATTTTTTTATTTTTTTATTGTAATATCTACAAAGTTACCCCGCACTACAATTTAACAAACATAAAACAGCATCAATAACAGTCAAATCAATCGGAATCCAGCTTATGATATAAGAAAATTCATCCTCTCACGTGATAAAACTTTTACGTCGGCCTCCGGGGAGCCGTTAACACCTTGCAACCCGAATCAGGGATATTCCGGCACAATCATGCCTCTATCTACACTATTTTTTCACAACGAAATGGTGGGATGGGTGTCGATCTTATATATTTTTTAAAAGGTCAAAAGAAGCAGTGTTTTGTTTGGTTTGCAAGTTTTTTAGGTCACCGCAGTCGTAAGTAATTGGTAAGTTATTATTTATTTCGAAGAAGTAACAAATTTTAGATTATTTCAGGTAAAAAGCTAGTTATAACAGAAATTGTGAAATTAAATCAATAATAAGAAATAAAAAATAGTAATATTTTATATAGACAAGATAACATAAGAAGATAGATACATAACAAGATGTTATGTTTGTGATGCTATACGTACAAGTAAATTGTTCTTTGTGTAACTTTAATTGATATAAATGCAAATGTAAAGTATGCAAATTTTCAATAAACTTATCTTTGTCTGGACACGATTTGCCTACGTTACTTGACGTTAAGTAAAAATAGCATTTTTATTTAATTTTTTATTTTACTCTAACAAGTCAAAGAAGTAACTCAAGTAGTAAGTACAAAGTAAAGTGACAATTAGTCTTTCTTACCAGTTGTTGGTGATCACAGCATACACAGTGTGAGACAAGATTATTTACACTCTACAATGGCCACCGAAACTAATCATTTGCTACTGGTAGCGTCAATAACAAGCTATCCCAGCGGGGAACCGTCATTATTGACAAAAATAAAATCTTTTTTGAACAATTACGATAAGGAATTTCGAACGCAATAAATGTCAGCCATCTTTTTTTCGAAGTGTCAAAATGTTTCCATCTAAACAATGACGTCCTGTCACCGCTTTGTGTGTAATTCATTATGCCAAAAGTAATAAAAACATTTTGTTTTCATCAACTTTTGGAAGAAATTTTGTTACAATTTCTTTCTGGTTAGTTGTAAGTTTAATTTGTATGGTTGACTTGTAGTTTCCAGAAGTTGTATTTTTTTAGATGTCTTATAAAATAGGCGCATATATTTTCGTGTATGGGTTTTTTATTTTTACAGTCTAGATTAGATTGAATAGAAAGAGTATTAATGTTAGTTCTTAAATGATTACAAAGTTCAAAATGAAAAACTTAAACATGATAGGTAAGTTAAATATTTTGGTTACGTGCTATTGTAAATACTTACTAGTATTTGTATGTGTATATGGTGTATATTTTTTGTCAAACTATTTTTTAGTAATTTCCAGTTCTATTTCTTCGTTTTCTGGAATGGAGTTGAATGTAAAATTCATTCCATTCTTTTATTTTTTTATTTTATTTTCGTTGCAATAAAAATTCTTCGATAACCATTTCATGTGAATTGTCTTTGTACTATTCGATATTAAAATTATTTATAAGTAGCCAATAAATGTTACTCCCATTTATATACTTAAAAAATAAAATTAAATAAAACGTCAGTCATTAAAACGTGAAACTACAGCGCTGAAATGCAGAAAGTGTTATTCGAAAACAAATTGGGTGGACCATTTTGCCATGTAACTAAAATGGCGTTGCGCGCCAAAATTAACGTCATTTAGAATTGTTTTCCGCCGCGGATAAACTGCTATCATTGTCCGTTCAACGTTGTGAAACTGCGCGATTGTTTTATGATATTACGCTATTAAGCGCCGCTACTATGAGAATTTTCGAAATAAAATATTTTTAGAATTTTAACTTATATATAAATATGTCTTTTCAATGCCTAATGGGTAATGAATCAATCAGATTATGTTATTATTTGAAGATCATAAGTGAATAAATAATCTCTATTAAGAGTAATATATTATAATAATTTTGAAATACTTATTTAAATAAAAAAGTATATACATTTTCAGATATAAATTTATACATTACCTATACTAATCTATACATATATACCATATGTAGTTGATTTTGTTGAATCTCAGCTAATAAGCTGAATTGAAAAATATATTTTTGTTTTTTTTACCATTTATCGAGCACGGCTATAGTTTATATTATGACATGTTAATAACACTCCCTCTACTTTTCCCACTTATAATGTCTTTTTATAATGAAAATATGAACCTTTATTTTCAATAAAGAGTAATGATTTCGTGAATCTTTACTTAAATTTTTGAAACAATTTTCAAATGTGGCATTAAAACAACACAGTAGTCATAAATGTACCTAACACGTTATACATAAGTACACCATATATCCATATTTACAGAATCTCGTGAAATGTTCGCAAAATACTTCCAGAAATTAATGAATGTAAGTAACCATCTAGTTTATACGGATATATTTATTTTTAAATAATAAGTTCAATTATATAGATTTGGAAAAAATATTTCTTGTTTTTGTAATATGAAATATGTGAGCATTGGCATGCACAATATAGCAAATTATCAATCTATCTAAATAAAGAAGTAAGAATTTAAGACCAGACTGATAATAAAAACAAAAAAATATATTAGACTTACATTGTATCTACAGCAAGAAAAATAGGAACTATTTTGTCTCTACACAAATATTAGAAGAAAATAATTTTCCTTAACAGAAAAACTCCGTTTTCATTTAATATACAAAAGTATTTTTGCCTCTGCCTGTTCTGTCGGAATTTTCTCAATACTAAATATTTTTCTACAAATTCATATCTAAATATTTTATGTGGCTGGACACTATTACACTAAGAATAGCAATTATAATAAACAAGTTATAGGCGTCGATTATTTTTATACCATACATTTTATCAGCAAATATTCCAGCAACATAGTAGCGTAGCGCGATGAATAAAAGAAAATTACTTTACCGATATAAATGTTAAAAACGACGTAACTACCCTCCATTTTGATCCTGCTCTAACAAAAGGAAATATGTATAGCTTTCTCGTTTTCTCTCAAAGGAAGTTATAAGCGAAGTAAGCTTTTCCGAGGTTTTAACAGTTTGAATCACCCTCGGCTTCCATGATGGCTGATTATGCAATACAGTATGGGTGAAAATACACTGAACGCGTTTCCTAGACAACCTTATTAAAAAAGATACCGGGGGTTTCCGGGCGCAGAATGGAAAGACCTCATCTCCTTGCTATTGGCTGTTACAAAAAAAAAAAGTCTACTCACGATTGGTCAAAATGCCGTGTTCTTTATGACGTTAATTCAAAAACTCGTAACTACCTTCTTGGTTAAAAAGAAAAGAAAAGATCGTAACTGTGTAGGTTTTATATGTATTTAATACCCTTCAATCTTGTTCATTATTTGGTGGAATGAAAACGTACTTGATGTATTTTGAGTAAAATTTAAAATTTATTGATAATATATAATAAGATAAAAAATTATTCATTCGTCTTTGAGTAGGTAACTACTAATTCTTTTGTTTCATTGATCTGCATCTTCATCTTTAGTGACATGCCACTGTTGTGTAGTGTACAATTTTTTATACAAATAAATTAATTATTTGCATAGTAATGAAAAAAAAGATGTTTTTATTAATTGTTTGTAATGTTAGCACTATAATTTTTAACCTCATATTTAAAATTCTGGACAAGAGAAATGAAAGAAAACATTCTAAAATAATACAGCAATAAAACAAATTTTGTACAAGCTTCTAGTAGTTTGAAGTAAAAATAAATAAAATTATCCACAGTCCACCGCATCGAATTACGTGCTACTGTTACCAAACATGTCAGAACAATGTACGCCGAGAATAATGAGATATCCTGAGAGTGATCCTGAGATACCATTGTCTATGCGTAGAAATTCCCGAAAATGCGGTAATAGCATTTCTCAAAGGATTCAAAGTTAGCATCTTTGTTTTAAAATATGTAAATAATTTTTTTAGAGGATAGATTGTTTCTAAAATTATTTTTTTTAAATTCACGCATCACCATGGGTACAGCATGGTAGGTTAAGACACTTGGTCCTCCACTTTCTGCCTAATTTCCAAGACATTTTATTGTTAAGGCGAAGAAATAATTCCATTGACTGCGCTGTGCACCACCTAGCATTATTTTTTTGTTTTTAAATACGTCAATAAAAATTTTTAAACTAGACTATATTGGTTTTGTAAATTGTAGAGTAAACTTAATTGTAAAAGTTGAGGAAAAGGAGGAGGAGTTCCATTCGAGGGAATTAATATTTATCTAAGATTTTTTCTTAGCTCTTAAAAAAAAACATGTTTTTTGGAAAACTTTTTAAGTGAAGATTGTATTTAATACATAATAGGTGCGTGTTTTATGAGAAAGTATTACAAATAATCAAGCTTTTCCTTATACTCCTCAGAATGAAGATTGAATGAATGCCAACTCTATCCTTTTGTATATTATGCACCCCGAATTTTCGAAAGGTTCTTTAAATCATAAGTTTTATCGTAATGGACACGTGTTGGTATACAGAATATGATTTTTCAAATAATGGCGTCAACTACAAAAATCATAATACTAGTAAGTACTTGTGGCCTCACTCGCGTGGTCGCTATCCAGCATAATAATAATTTTTAAATTCTAAGCTTCCTGAGAATAGCGCGCTTATTCAAACAAACTCTTGAACCTTAAAAGTTAGTATAAATAGAAAATAAATAAATCGGTTTTACGCTGTATGCGCAATACACAGCAAAGTAAGCAGAGGGAACCTAGTGTTAAGACAAACCGTTTTCCACTTTCCGCCAAGTTCTGGAGGTATTGCGTGTTGAGTTGCGGAACTCAATGCCGCGCTTTGCCACACGAGAGCAAAGAAATGAAGTCGAGTGAGGATCTAATCCACAACTAGTCGATTTTAAGTCACTTGTACTCTGCGTCACTGGCCTCAAAATATTAATATAAATTTGCTATTATTGTTTTTATCGTATTCACAGAAAATATGATAAGAAAGAGCGTACCTGTGCGTAAAAGAAACGACACTTCTTTTAATTTAGTCTCTATGAAAATCTTTGTCATAGTTTCGGAAATTAACCAAAAACAAATAATTTTAGACAAAGAGCAATGCTGAGATATCTTTGCGCCAATAGAGATGTTCTATTGGTGCAGAGCTTTACAACACAATGACGGTAAAAACGCTAACAAAATTTTAGGAAATTAAAAATATTCCAAAACTAGCTTTTTGTTAATATGAACATAACAAATTCTATGTTTTAATTTTTGTACGAGATGCAATATCGAAAAAACATATATATAAACTGTGCACCATGTATCAATCTCAATACGACACGACAAATCGTACAGTCTAAAACATGTTATACAGCAATACCTCACGTCGTATCCGCTAAATAATAGAGTGACGCGTCTGCTGGCTTAATATTCATTGCCTTATTTTTCATTAGTCGCTGAGTCGCTATAATTGGCTTGCCTATATTGTTGTTTTGCTTTGCGCATCTTCTGTTTAAGACTTTATTGTGTTTGGTACAAAAATCTCTTTTTTTTCATAATAATTATTTTCGTTTAATAACCTCAATGTAATTTTGAAGTTCTATTTTTCTTTTGTTGTAATTTTAGTTATTGCTTCAAAACTTATTTCAAACCAGGCAGTAGGCAGAGGGAACTTAGTGTACAGACACTCCGTTATATATTTTCCGCCGACATTGCATGATGAGTTATGGAACTCATTTCACGAGATCCCGAATATAGCATGGTAGTCAAGAGACATAGACTGAACTGACCTAATGTTAAGACACTACGTTCCTCACTATCCACCGATTTTTTTACGCATTACGCGTTGAGTGACGGGTCTCAACGCCGCGCTTTACTTTGTTGCTAGTACAATAAAACTGAAATATTAAATAATTCATTCCTACAACCTATATATTTACAATTACATGCTTGTGCCAATGCCCCAAGCGGCCTCGACAGTTTCTCATATCACATATGTAATTTTAATACCACGCTAAACGTATAGTCACCCTACTCAATATACCATCTTCCAAGCAATTCCCTTATCATTTATAACGCTTTATCTCGATCTATTCGATATATTTCTCATGGCATATTATTAGAAAATATTCTTAGCGTGACTCTGACTTATATTCATGTTATATTTGATTGTTTTAGGTACTGTGGGTCGAAATGGAATAGATTTTATTTCTTCTAGTTTCACGCTGTAACCTGCAGGCAGATGGAACGGAATGTTAAAAAAAAATAGTTTTTGCGAAACTCCAAAAGTTTTGTTTTGTTGTTAGAACGAGAAAACATCGTCCCTCCAAGTGGGAATCGAACTCAAAACCGCTGAGTCTATAGTTAGACGCTGTGCCTCTGCATCATGATGGACTATAAAATACAATAATATTAATAAAAATAAGATAGATAAAATAATAAATTTAGAACTTAAGAAAAAAAAGTAATAAATTAAAAATTTAATAAAATTTAAGTAATCAAAATCGATCTCCAATGATCTAATAATTACCAATGTAAATACTTACATATTATGTATATTGTAGGTACCTACATTTATCCTCTCCAGAAATAAGTGATTACCTATACCTCAAAACTATTTAGTTGATTTTGATGATACTTAGACAAGTGTCTATTATAATAATAAAATTCTTACTATTTAATTTTAGGGAGTTCCCTAAGATTAAATATTTAATTTTTAATAAAAAACATTCATAAGGTAAGCCGCTTTTATTTAAACACACTTACTTTTTTTAATTTATTGATTATAATAGCCACATCATCAGGCAAAATTAGATTGCTTCTGGTATTGGTTCAACTTGATTGTAGTATTGCTGTGAAAAAAGTTAGGTTACTATGTCTTATCAGGTTCCATCACCATGCACGTATATTTTTTAATTCTTATGAAAATTCATCTCTCTGTTTACCCATTAAAAAGCAAATTCAAGAATAGGTACTTCCGTCATAGCAGTTCAGCGAGAGACTGTACGATTGTGGGTATGATTCCCTGTCAGGCGAAATAATAATTTTCATTATCTCTAATATAAAATAAAACGAGGGCATTGAGTTTCGCCACTCAACCCTCAATGTCTTAAAAATTATATAGACAGTGGGAAACGAAATATCTTAACACTAGTGTCTTTTTGACTACTACCTACCCTGTAAGATGCAGCAACTTAAAAAAATTATAATAATAATCAGATAATATCTAAAAATCAAATTATTTTAGATGTCTCCGACATATCCACCCTACAAGCAAGTTTCTTCCGTAATACGCTTATCATTTATTACCCTTATCTGTTAGCGGATGTTCACTCTGTTATAGCAATATTATGCGAATCTGTTTGATGGCGAAAAAAAATTGCCCAATCAAATATAAGTTTCCTTTTTTATCTGTGACTATTATCTCTTATGTTAATAATGTTATACATATTAAACGTTTTTCTTTTGTTAGGCGTGTCTAATGTTGGTGCTTGTATATATTTTGTTTGTTTAAGCGTCTCTTAGTTTAGATATTGTTAATACTATGAAAGAATCTATATCTTTCTATTTTCTAAAGAGTGGAAAGCAAGATAAATAAAAGAACAACTTTTGGTTTACATATGATACGATGACAGGATGACCGTGTCATCCCAGTCATGACGAATCATAATGACTGAAAAATTAACACCGGAATATTCTTTGTTTTTTTGTTATTTAATAAAATAAAGCATAAGGATATAATTATATAGGTATGTGTTGTGGTGCAGTAGCACAGTGTCTGTACTTGTGCACACAGTGACTGTAAATGCGACGGTTTTTGGTTCGATTCCCACTTGGGGGAATCAATTGGAAAATTAGTCGGATGATGGGAAACAGAACATCTTAACACTAGCTTCCCTCTGCCTCCCCTCTTATATGTGTGATACAGCGTGATGCTAAAAAGAATCTTGTATAGAAAAACGGCCAAAATCAAACACCATAAATCTAAGTCGGTGAACTTAATAAAGTTCCGTTTATAGCGACCGTGACGGTTTTATTAAGCCGGCTAGGCGACCACACATTATCGGTGACGTCTTCATGTGGTATATTAAGAGCTATACATTTTTAACGCTTTAGGAAATGGTAATGTTTAGTAATTTTTGATAGTAATTTATATATTAAGTGTATTAGTAACTGAGGCCAGTCGTGGCGTCTCTACAAACGTGCTCAAAAAATAACTAAAACTTTTGTATGACGTGCGACACATTCTGTGTGCTCGTAGCGACTCAGATTATCTACATCCGAATAATGCGCGTGATGAAATTTAGCTAAGCGGGATAAATAAACTATCTAACCCGAAAAACATTTTCAATTCGAACTAGTTCCTCAGGAACTAGATTACCATAGAATCTTAGTATTACTATACAAACTGAGATTATAACCAAACAAACTCTTTAACGATTGATGTTTTAAGATATTAAATTACTAAACAAATTACATGAAAATAAGTTTCAATAATAAAATAATTATTCGAAAAAAAAAAGGAAAACGGCACAATAGTATAATAATAACTTTATATAATCCATAAATCATTTGTTGAAGCGCAAAAAAAGGTTTCATCGCTATGTAAGAAAAAGAAAACCTTTTTACGTTAAACCGCAACAGATTACGTGCAATTATATTGCTTTTCTACGTTAAACTTGATATTTACTTTATATCAAGAACCGTAAAGCTTAAAATGCCTGCAAACATGTTTTTTACAGAAATATTGAAGTCTTTTTGTTTAAAAATGAACTCTATTACTATACACAAAGGTTTAATATGGCAAAAAAATTAATATTATAGTCAACCACCCCCATTGGAAGGCGTGGTTATTCTAAATCTTCGCAGCACCCACAAAACTCATCAGAGATCTGTCAGACGCGGACGTTGAATTTGGGTGTTAGTGACCAGTGCGTGTAGTGAACTTTAAAGTGATGGAATCAGAGATCAATAAGATGCAAACAAAAATACCACCAAAAAATTTCTCGATCGAATCAATAGTCGGTGTTACCGACCGTCGATCGCCAGAAATCGATATCGAGAATACAATTACCGATTTCAATGAACATTCAGAAGACGAAGACTTGAAAGTTCGTGAAGGAAAAATGGGGTATTATTTTCAACAGAGTAGAGTCCCCAACTTTCCGTTTTTCATGTCGTATGACAAGCGAATGGGTAATGGATATCAGGATGGTCAACCTGAGGATTTGAAGAGGGCCAGCCCTGGCAGTGTCAGGAGCGAAGTTGACAGTGACGGAGGTGATGATAGACCACACGGTACGTGGCTAAAAATTCAGTTTTAAGTAATCTAGTCGATTTTTCAATTTTTGTGGTAAATATTAATTAAATAACATAAAGAATTTTAATTTTTAAGATTTTTTTAGGCATTCAAAATTAAGAATAGGTATGCCTTCATAAAATTATTTATATAGGTATATTTTAATAAACAATGATACCAATAGATACTCCTGTATATCTTTTAGATTCATTCTGCTATACTTCCTGCTTTGAGCACCGAATTGAAACAAAAGAATTTTTAAAAGAAAAAGGTTTTTATGATCTTAAGAGACTAATATCGGTCTGTAAAAGTTTAAAACGTAGCGGTAAATGGTTAATGGTGGTCTTCAAAGTGCGGACGCCGACGGCACACTAACTTACTTAAATCATTATTGTAGGACTATAAAAACATAATGTGTTTTTAAACAAATGAATATAATATTGTATACAAATATTCTAGGTAGGATTTAATTTCTTTTTTGTTAAGTAATTCGTAGTACAAAGCCATGTTCTCTAAGGTTATTTTATGGACTAATATACAACTCACAATAAATACATATAATAGGTATATTTAAAGAATAAAAATGTTAATAAAAGACCAGTCATTATTTTCTTTAGATATAGTGGTTATACGCTGTTGGCCTTCAAATTTTTATTTAGTAGGAAGGTATACTTGCTTACCGACCCAAAAGAAAATGCCAACTTTTTATATTGTTAAAAATATTAAACAACTTCATGGTTTTTCCTGCATAATGGGGTATTCATCACTCTGAGTTGGAATCGAACCCACAACCGTCGCGTTTACAATCAGACGCAGTGCCATAGCGCCCCAAATTTTTGTTTTATGGAACAGACAAGGCAAGCGAGTGTTCGGGTCACCTGATGGTAAGTGATTACCGCCGCCCACGACCCCATGCAACACC